>JASDQU010102037.1:29218-42616 GCA_032191745.1 Picea mariana
TAGGGATCATAGCAATGTCAATCATATTTCATCATTAAATTTATCAAATACATGCATGAAATCCCTAGCATATCATCTAAGAGCTCAAAGATATTACACAGATCTACTATACAAAGCTGAAGAAAACCAACAGAACAACCTATTGGGCTAATACCCACAAGAGATGGAAAGTTTCCTCAGAAGATCATTCAAGCCATGTTTTTATGATGTGATGTGGTCTAGGGATGTCCAGTCACAGTAAGACCAAGGGTAGGTGTTGTCTGTGGGTGCCTTTGTAGGAGGCGAGCTGTACCCGTCATGGATGCACATTTTCCAAGCCCTTTATTGCCTTTATTTTTTCTTTTATTGCTTTTCTTTCTTTTTTATTTCAAGGTCTGACCAGAGGACACTGCCTTGGCGTGGTGACCAGAGATGACAGTGTTACCCATTGGTATCTTCATAGAAATGATAAGGCTGGCTCGTGATGAGACCCCCTTTCCCTTGGCCATGCAACCAAAGGTAACTGCCCTGGCGTGGTGACCAGATAGTGGCAATGTCATACTGTTGGATACGTATGAACATAATGGGCCAGCTCGTAATGAGACCTCCCATCCTCTTGGTTAGGTCTTGTTTCTTTATTATTTTTCTTAGGGTCCCTTTAGTTTCTTATCGAGAGGCCTTTTACTGCCTTCTCGGGGATCCCCTGAGCGNTATGGCTTTTATCTTTTACCAGCTGCTTTTACCCCCTGGGCCTTTAGCCCCTTCTTCCCACAAGACAAAGTGTAACCCTCAAAAGGTCATCCTAATGGCCGGACTAGGGGAATGGGATAGATGTGCGAGAGATAGGATGAAAAATGATAGAATGGTGGGAGCGGAACGATGGCTCTACAAATCCCCCTTGGTGGCTAACCAAAACCCATGAATACAAGCTTGCTAAGTCACCCGAATCAATCACCCCAACAATGGTAAAGTGGATTAGTGTAAGATCCAAGCAGTCATCAGAAATGAAGGGAACCTAATGCATATATAAGAAGGTTATAACGATCAAACATGACACATACCATGATACCTTGGACCAATTACCTCATGGAGCAAGAGTCCTCTCCGATGCAAGTCCAAGCCGATGGTGATGGAAGATGCTATTGCTGACAAGACAAATCTGGCAAAGAAGAAGGAGGATGGGCCCTCTAAGGCCATGCTCAGGTCAATCCTGCTCTCGGTACTCCATGTCTAGGACCTGTGGGCCTCGAGACATGATCTCCTAGTTATCCCTAGGTATTGGGGATAACAAGTTGCACTTGTTTATGTTGAAATATTGTAACTGCAAAGAGTATTCTTATTATTATTGATATATTATTCATAGGATCAATCCCCATTCTGGATTGATCATGTCGGTTATTGTAATAGGACCAAATCCCCTTTTGCGGATTGGTCAACAGACAATTATAATAGGCAGAATAAGAAGTCGGCCCCAACAGTTAATAAGAAGACCCAGAAATATAATAAATGTGGGTTTACCCATCCAATTGAAGAAGTCGGCCCTGCCAGTGAAGAGACACTTCACATGTGCCAGACTTGTATAAATAAAGGAGGCTAGCGCCTCATTTGGACATAACTCACTTGCTTAGTTTGAGAGACAAGTTCTGATCTGTTACCGGCAAAGGAGAGAGAGAGTGGCGCATATCTTGGAGAGGACTTTATGTTTTAGCATAGAGATCTCTTGGCATTGTATTGGCTATCTATATTAAGGAAGTTTTGCTGGGTTTTCTTCCCCTAGAGGGTTTCCCAGGATAAATGTTGTGTCTCTTGTGATTGTGTATTTATCAGTGATATTGGATTATGCTATTGTTATCTAATGAAATGCAAACATCCATAATAATGGCTTAAACATTAACATGGTATCAGAGCCAACCTGAAGGAAGCATATTTCGCAAGAGAAAAATGTCACTATTGCCGCACCAACAAATTAGGGTTTTTCAAAAGTGAAGCTTTTCAGCTCCAAAAACACCTAGAAAGTTGCACCCTCCACCAAGGATCATTTTGGCACCTTTAGCGCACCTTTTTAGTGGCTGGATCTTCCGAAAAGTGAAACCCTAGTTTCACAAAGTACCAGAAGTACCAGAGTACCATAGGTACCAGAAGCACCAGTCCAGAAATCCGCAGATCATATTTGAAGGAGTAAAAGTTGGATTTTCAGAAATCTGACTGCACCAGCTAACTCGCCTCAACTAAGTGCATCTATCCCTTGGATCAGAATTTCAAAATTTGAAGTTTGAAAAATTAGGGTTTTCTCATAAAACCCTAAAGTTGCAGTTGCAGTTGCAGTCTCATAACCAATTGCAGTTGCAGTAGCAACCATACTTCCAGTGGTAGTCACCCTTGAAGTTTTCTTAAGAGTTGGTAAAGATTACCGCTGCTACCAGATGGAACCACCACCTGCAAATGTTATCAGAGGTATGTACTCAGATATGTTTAAATGGTTAAACTTTAAAGAGCATTTGTAGGATAAGAGATCTCTTGCCATAGATCCAGAAGGATCTCTAGATCAAACACATTTAGAGGAATGATACAAACTAGGTGCGATTATTCTAATATGCATCTATTTGTCATTATCTTGATCAGTGTTGCATGTTGAAGGCATGATCAAAGTATTAGAAGGATTAAAAGTTGATCATTGAGCTTATCCTCTAAACCTAATCTTCTGTCAAGATAGCATATTGTATCAGTATAGTAGACAGGTTGAAGAAAACACTCATCATCTTGAGTGAAGGAGACTTGGAAGAAAAGCAAGCACTCATTCCTGAAGACAAGGTTCCAAGTTTGATTAAATCAAGTTGATAAGATTCAAAGGTACACATGACAAATTGATGACTATAGTTGAGATAGCAGTCTTTGTAAAGTATTATACCTGATAGCATGTGAGCTTGTAGAGGTATATGCTTTGCATGATACAACTAACACCTCCTCTAGGAGAAACCTTGTGTGTAAGTTCTAGGTTGTCATGGAAGAATGCTTGGTCACAACACTATGAGAGTGTTGACCTCATTTTGTATTGTATTCCTTACTTTTAATCTTTGCTTCAAATAAATTATAAGTGATAGCTCTAAAGGAGCTACTGGGATGATTGTTCGTGCTATTGCTTTATATTATCAAAGGGATATTACTCTTGCTTGTTGTTTTGTTGACCTTGCTCCAGGTCACATGTAATAACCCTGAGGAAGCTATGGTGAAGGTTGCAAAAGGCAACGTGATAAAGAAGAGACCATAGATGAAACAATCATCACTAGAAGAGAAGAAGGTGGCTTGCATAAGCTAAAGGGTTACTCATAAGCTGCCATGACCCACGCCATTGAAGACTCTTGGCATAGAAGATTATCTCACATCAACTACAAGGAACTACCATACATATGCAAAGCAGACATAGGTTTACCAGAACTCAAAGGTGATCATGAAGGCATATGCAATGGATGTGCACAAGGGAAGAACATCAAGAACCCATTTCTGAAGAGGGACAACAAGACATAAGGAGTCCTAGAACTCATCCATTCAGATGTGTGTGGTCCAATGCAATCATCCTCCATTAGTGGGTATGTATACTATGTATCATTCATTGATGAATATTCTCGTAAAGACCTAGATATATTTCTTAAAGACTAAAGATGAAGTGTTCAGTAAGTTCAAGGAATTCAAAGCCTTGATAAAGAACCCTTCTGAAAAGAAGATTAAGATACTCAAGTCAGATAATGGAGGAGAATAAACCTCAAAAGAGTTTGTGATCTTCTGCAAAGATGTTGGGATCTAGAGGGAACTCACTACTCCCTATAATCCCCAACAAAACGGTGTACCTAAACGGAAGAACAGAACCATGCTGGAAGCTGTGAAGATCAGGATCTTCCTATGTGCTTATGGGCAGAAGAAGCAATGGCAGTTGTTTATTTGCAGAACTGATTGCCCATAGTGCACTTGAGCTCAAGACACTAGAAGAGATGTTCACCGGAAAGAAGCCAGAGGTAAGCCATCTCAAAATATTTGGCTGTCCATTGTTTACTCATATACCTAAAGAAAAGAGAAACAAGTTGGACCCTTCAGGAAAGAAGGGAATATTTGTGGGATATTGTGAGGTTTCCAAGGCCTTCAGGATCTATATACCAGGTCAACATCACATTGAGATCAACAGGATGTGACCTTTGATAAAGATGCAATGCTCAAGAAATCTAAAATATGTCAGCTTGAAGAGGTATATGAAGAGGAACCCGTAATCCCCCATACTGCAATGAGGGAGCTTCCTAGAGATGCAGAACCAGAGAGGGAAGTCGTAACTTCCCTTGATGAGGAACTTATAGAAGACCATGATATAGTAGAAGTACAAGAACCTCCTCAGATGACGATCCTCCATAAAAGAATGCCAGCCTGGGCTAAAGAGCTTATTCAATATGGAGAGAAGTACGGTGTTCTCCAAGGAACCATGAGATAGGTGAAAAGACCAAAGCCATTCTCCAGTGATACGAATTTGATGTGTGACCTCCTAGAAGAGGAGCCTACCTATTTTGAATAAGCCATTCAAAGGAAAGAATGGGCAGATGCCATGACAGAGGAATACCAATCCATAATGAAGAACAAAGTATGGGAAATAGTTCCTAGACCAAAAAATAAAGATGTGGTATCCTCCAGATGGCTCTTCAAAATAAAACATATTGTTGATGGAAGTATTGAGAAGTATAAAGAAATATTTGTCGCTCGTGGCTTTTACCAGAAGGAAGGCATTGACTATGAAGAGACATTTTCTCCTGTGGCCAGATACACTTCGATTAGGACCATCATAGCTCTTGCAGCTAAGATGAAGTGGAAGCTGCACCAGATGGACGTAAAGATAGCTTTCCTAAACGGTGTCATCGGAGAAGAAGTGTATATAGAGAAACCTCAAGGATTTGAAGTTGAAGATAGGAAGTCTCATGTCTGCAGATTGAAGAAAGCCTTATACGGATTGAAGCAATATCCTAGAGCTTGGTATGGCCGTATAGACAGGTTCTTTATGAGCTTAGGCTTTACCAAGAGTAAAGCAGACTCAAATCTCTACTTCAAAATTATGGATAATGAGCCAGTAATCTTACTACTATATGTGGATGACTTATTCTTAACTCGAGAAGAAAATCTCATCGCTGAATGTAAAAGGAGACTTGCCTCGGAATTTGAAATGAAAGAACTTGGCCTAATGTATTATTTCTTAAGTCTTGAGGTATGGCAGAGTCTTGAGAGGTTCTTCCTTATCCAAGGGAAGTACACGGTCGAAATCTTAAAGAGATTCGACATGCTGGAATGCAAGTCCATGAATACACCCATGGAAGCGAAGCTGAAGCTGCTGGTCGATACGTCATTAGAATTGATTGATGCCACACTGTATAGACAGATTATTGGATCGTTGATGTATCTGACGAACACCAGATCAGACATTTGTTTTGCTGTGAACACCTTGAGTCTGTTTCTGGTAGAACCCAGACGTGTTCACTTAGTGGCTGGAAAACATGTGATGAGGTACCTTAAAGGTACAATAGATTATGGTCTCAGCTATGATGGAGATCATGATTTCACATTGAGTGGATACACTGATTCAGATTGGGCAGGAAGCATTGCTGACAGAAAAATCACTTCCAGATGTTGTTTCAGTTTGGGATCAGCCATGATCTTGTGGCAGAGTAGGAAGAAATCCAGTATTGCTCTCAGCATAGTGGAAGCATAGTACATTGTCGCATGTTCTGCTAGCTGTGAATCTATATGGCTTCGAAATTTGTTGACCGGTCTATTTGACCAAGAGATGGATGCAACCATGATCCTATGTGACAACCAGAGCTGCATAAAGATGACAGAGAATCCTGTATTCCATGACAGGTCGAAGCACATAGAGATTCACTATCATTACATCCGTGACATGGTGCAGAGAGGAGCCTTGAAGCTCCTGTATGTTAGCACAGATGAACAGGTTGCTGATGTGTTGATCAAACCTCTATCTCGTGTAAAGTTTGAACACTTTCGAGATAAGCTTGGTATAGTCCGAAAGGACCCTCCCTGAAAGGGGGAGTATATATGATTCCTTGCTTCTGACCTCACTGTTAGATGTAAAGCCAGATGATTCCTTACTTCTGACATCACTGCTAGACGTAAAGCAAGATGATGTGTGTGTTCCTTGCTTCTGACCTCGCTGTTAGACATAAAGAAAGATGATTCCTTACTTCTGACCTCGCTGTTAGACGTAAAGCAAGATGATGTGTGTGTTCCTTTCTTCTGACCTCGCTGTTAAACGTAAAGCAAGATGATTCCTTTCTTCTGACCTCGTTGTTAGACGTAAAGCAAAATGATGATGTGTTCCTTGCTTCTGACCTAGTTGTTAGACGTAAAGCAAGATGATGTGTTCCTTGCTTCTGACCTAGTTGTTAGACGTAAAGAAAGATGATGTGTTCCTTGCTTCTGACCCAGTTGTTAGATGTAAAGCAAGATGATGTGTTCCTTGCTTCTGACCCAGTTGTTAGACGTAAAGCAAGATGATGTAGACCTTGCTTCTGACCTAGTTGTTAGACGTAAAGCAAGATGTGACTTTCACTGAGCTACCAGCTTAACAGCTGTGACATAGAGCCAGTCTAGTACTGTGATGGGCCAGCCTAGTGTTGTGATGAGGTATTAGTTTTTATACTAATACATATTGATGCAGATGATGATGACATTCCTTTGAGAATGATGATGTTGTTGATGAAGAAAAATTCCAATGATTTATAGATATGCCAACCAAGATGATATTGATGATTATGTCCTCCCATTTGATGATGTCGATGATGCTATCCTCTCTCTCTCGCATGATGCCATTGAAGAATACCCTTCTTGTTAAGGGGGAGTGTTGAAATATTGTAACTGCAAAGAGTATTCTTATTATTATTGATATATTATCCATAGGATCAATCCCCATTGTGGATTGATCATGTCAGTTATTGTAATAGGACCAAATCCCCTTTTGCGGATTGATCAGCAGACAATTATAATAGGCAGAATAAGAAGTCGGCCCCGACAGTTAATAAGAAGATCTAGAAATATAATAAAGGTGGATTTACCCACCCAGTTGAAGAAGTTGGCCTTGCTAGCGAAGAGACACTTCACACGTGCCAGACTTGTATAAATAAAGGAGGCTAGTGCCTCATTTGGACATAACTCACTTGCTCAGTTTGAGAGACAAGTTCTAATCTGTTACCGACAAAGGAGAGAGAGAGTGGTGCATATCTTGAAGAGGACTTTCTGTTTTAACATAGAGATCTCTTGGCATTGTATTGGCTATCTATATTAAGGAAGTTTTGTTGGGTTTTCTTCCCCTAGAGGGTTTCCCAGGATAAATGTTGTGTCTCTTGTGATTGTGTATTCTCAGTGATCTTGGATTGTGCTATTGTTATCTAATGAAATGCAAAGATCTATAATAATGGCTTAAACATTAACATTTTATGGTACAGGTTTATTACATGTTGTTTGGTACGGGTTGGTGCATTGTTGATGCACTTGTTTATGTTACAGGTTGATGCATGGTTGATACATAGTTTAGGTTTATTTGTACAGGTTTACAACGGTATATCTCACAGTGATAGTGTGACAGTGGTTCCATCATTCTACTTCTACTTCAGGGCAGTTGAACGGGGCAAGAACATGTGGTTGTAGCCACCTTCCGGTTGTAGCCAGAGAACATAGGGGGTTGTAGCCTCCTTCTAGTTGTAGCTAGATAATTGGTGAGTTGGAGCTTCCATCAGGTTGTAGCTTGAGAAAATAGGGGGTTGGAGCCTCCTTCCAGTTGCAGCTGGAAAACAAAGGAAGTTGGTGCTTCCAATGAATGTAATTCTTTAAGACATATAAGAAAAAACATTCCGTTTAATCCTAATTTGGGTTTCCACGTAAAACATTGGTGTACTTTGTATGTGTGTGATTGTTCATTTCTTATTTCTCATTATTGGATAATAATTCTACATTTATATAACACTTGGATTATTTGGAGAAAAATGATTATAATTACGCTATTAATGATTCACCCCTCCTCAATCCAACAATTGGTATCAGAGCAGGTTCCTTCAGAAATTAGTTTAACCACTGAAAGGTAGATCATGGAGAGTACCAACTTGTATAAAAATGGAATACCACAATTTGATGGACAAAAGTATGATTTTTGGAGCATAAGGATGAAGACATATATACAGGTACAGGGATTTCAAGTTTGGCAATCAATTGTAGATGGATACACAGCACCAACAGTTCCACCAACAAATGACAAAGTAGTGAAACACGGTGAGAATAATTCCAAAGCCAAAAATGCAATTTTGAATGGTTTACGTGATACGGTATTCACCAAAGTTGCACATTGTAAATCCACTAAATATATTTGGGACAAGCTTCGAAATATTTATGAAGGAGATACAAAAGTCAAAGCAACAAAGTTTCAAACTTATAAAGGTTAGTTCGAACAACTAAAAATGAAGGAAGATGAGAATATTGTAGCCTACTTCTTACGAGTCGATGAAACAATGAATGCAATCATGGATTGGGAGAAGAAATTAAAGAATCTATAATTGTTCAAAAGGTACTAAGATCTCTTCGTATGATATTTAACCCTAAGATATCAACACTAGAATAAATATCAGATCTAAACTCAATAAGCATGGACGAACTGCATGGAACCTTCACATTATATGAAATGAGAACTGAACAGTAAAATCCAGATGTAAAAGAAGCAGCCTTCAAAGCATCCAAAAGATCAAAGCAAAAGAAAAAACAACAAGAAGAATATAGCAGCAACAGTGACGTCTCCGAAGATGATGAAGAAGTGGTCAACTTCGTCAAAATACTGAACAAGGGAACCAACGGTAGGTATAGAGGTAAGCTTCCTTTAATTTGTTTTAACTGTGATGGTATTGGTCATTTTCCTAACAAATTTATTCATAAGAAAAAGAGAAATGATGAAGGTTACTCAAAATGCAAACACTCATATAAAGGCATAAGAACTACAAAGAAAGTTTTCAAGAAAAGCTTATGCACCAAAGAAGACATCTCATCATCAGATGAAGATGAAGTCAGTGACAGTGAGACTGGAAGAGTTCTATTCATGGAAGTAAAAGACTCTGACAAAGAAGACTTTGAAGAAGAATATGAAGAATCCGAAGAAGAATATGAAGAAGTCGAAGAAAAAATTGAAGAGGTAGAAGTTGATTATTGAGAAGAATTAATGTGTGCTATAGAAGTTATCAGAAGAGAAAAGAAGAAAAACAAGAAACTAGAAGAAGAACTAGAAAAAAAAAAAGACACTCGAGAACTAAAACAAATGATCACAAAATTGAAGGTTCAAATAGAAGAAGATAAAAGAATTGAAGAAACACTTAAAGAAAAGATAGAAGAAAAGGACAAGATCATTGGAAACTTGGAAGCAGAGATTGTCACACTAAGAAAGGATATTCAAAAGAAAAATATGCAGAATAGCTCAAAAGTTTTGGATGACATTATCAGCAGTCAAAAATCTCATCTTGACAAGACCGAACTTGGATACAATCAGACAGAAAAGGAATCAAGCTCCAAAACAACAGAGCAAGAAACATATCCAAAAAACTATGCAGAAACAATCAAAGGGGATAGAAGGATATACAAGGAAGATTACAGGGATACTCCTCCACCGAGAAGAGTCAGATTTCAGAATCAACAACCAACAGATAAGCTTCAATAAGAATATGGATTCATAAGAGCACCTCCCTTCATAAGATCCTCAACTCCCAGGTATCAAACAATATTTTTTGGTTTATGTTATGCATGTAATAATTTTGGATATAAAGTTGTGAATTGCAGAGCTAACAAAATGAACAATAAAAACTTTGAGAGTCATACACAAATGGGTTATTCAAGAAGATCTAGTCAAACATAGACAAGAAGTTACAACAGGTTTGAATCTTTGAGCACTGAAGTGGAATGTTACAATTGTAACAATTTTGGACATGTGGCCAAAGATTGCAGAATAACCTAAAGATTGCAGAATAACATGTGGCCAATTGTAACAGTCCCTCCTAAAGAACCTCAACAGAATAACAACATTCACAGACAGGAACCTCAGAAAACGACATGGATAAGAAAGCAAGATCAGTATAGCAATGAAGAATGCATAATCGCTCTACAAGTTAAGCAGAAGAAACATGGGTGGTATGTTGATAGTAGGTGTTCAAAACACATGACAGGTGATAGAGACAATTTTCTTACATTACGAAAGGAAATAGATGGATCAGTCTCTTTTGGAAATGATGATTCAGCCAAAATCATTGGAAAAGGCATAGTCTAAATTGGGAACAAGAATGAAAAGGCAGAAAATGTTCTACTAGTAGAAGATATGAAACATAATTTTCTAAGTGTGAGTCAAATGTGTGACCAAGGTCATAAAGTTACTTTCAATTCACAAAAGTGTGAGATAAGAAAATAAGGTTCAGGGAAATTGGTCGCTACAGCTGCAAGAACTTCAAGCAACATATATGTGTTAAGTGAAATTGTAAATGAAAAGTGTTGTCTAGGAAAGGAAGATGAAAGTTGGCTATGGCACAGAAGAATGGGTCACATACATTTTGATAACCTTGTCAAAGTCAGTAAAAGAGAAGCAGTCAAAGAAATGTCCCAGATCACGAAACCAACAAACACTTTATGCAAGCATTGTCAATAAGGAAAGCAAACAAAGACCGGGTTCAAATCAAAGGAATATTCAATGACAAGACCACTAGAAATTGTGCATACTGATCTAGTTGGACCAACTAGAACAAACGGCTTAAAAGGTGAGAAATAATTTATGTTATTAGTTGATGATTATGCAAGAATGATTCTAGTTTGTTTTCTCAAGAATAAGTCAGAAACTTTTGAAAACTTCAAGATCTACAAGGAAATGGTTGAAAATGAAATGGATTCAAAAATCAAATGCTTGAGATCTGATAATGGAAGAGAGTTCACCTCAAAGGAATTTATGGAATAATGTAGCAATCATGGAGTAAAAAGGAAATTCTTCGTTGCTAGAACACCTCAACAGAATGGAATCGTTGAAAGAAAGAACAGGACAGTACAGGAAATGGATTGAACAATTCTAATGGATTCAAAATTGACATATATTTTTTGGACACACGCAGTGCATACCGGAGTTCACATTCAAAACAAAGTAATGCTCAGAAACAACACTGACAAAACTCCTTACAAACTATGGAAAGGAAGACCAACAAATGTAAAGCACTTCAGAGTTTTTGGAAGCAAATGCTATATCAAAAGAGAAGATGGAAGAATGGGAAAGTTTGACTTTCACCTGGACAAAGGAGTACTTGTTGGTTACTCAAGTACAAGGAAAACATACAAGTGTTACAATCTAAGATGAACAAAGTTGTGGAAAGCATCAATGCGACAATTGATAAAACAGGTAGACCAGAATCAAAAGAAGAAGAAAATGAATCAATGAAACAGTGTTTCGAAGAAGAAGCAGAAGATGAGAAAGAAGTAGAAGAGGAAGATGAAGAGAATATAACATAAGTAGAAGATCAAGTTCACCAAGTGTCTCCAGAGACACCTAGTAGACGATTACAAAAGAATCATCCATCAGAACAAATTATCGGAAACAAAGATGTAGGAGTTGAGACTAGAAGAAGAATCTGTTCACCAGAACAAACACACCTAGCACTCTCATCTACAATTGAACCAAACTATTTTGAAAAAGCCATCAAGGATGAATTTTGGAAAAAGACCATGGATGAAGAATTGGATCAAATAGAGAAAAATGACACTTGGGAATTGGTTCCAAGACCAAAGAACAAGAATGTGACTTGCACAAAGTGGGTCTTCAAGAATAAATTAAATGAAGATGGACAGGTTACAAGGAACAAATCTAGATTGGTATGTAAAGGATATGCATAGGTTGAAGGAATCAACTTTGAAGAGACATTTGCCCCAGTTTCCAGAATGGAAGCAATCTGTTTTATTTTAGCTTATGCATACTCCAAAAATATTAAAATGTATCAGATGGATGTAAAATCAACCTTTCTGAATGGGGAACTTGAAGAAGAAGTCTACATTGAACAACTAGAAGGATTTTAGTTGTCAGAGAACACATATTATGTGTGTAAATTAAAGAAGGCCTTGTATAGTCTAAAACATGCTCCTAAAGCATGGTACTCTAGACTGGATAAGTATTTGCAACAGGCAGGTTTCAGAAAATGAAGTGCAGAATACAACCTCTACATCAGGGTAATTCAAGGTAATATTTTATTAATTGAAGTTTATGTTGATGATATTATTTTTGGTAGTGATGATGACATGTTAAGCCAGAAATTTGCAAAAGTTATGTAGAATGAGTTTGAAATGTCATTACTTTGAGAACAATCCTTCTTTATGGGACTTCAGATACGACAAAGCAACCAAGGAATTTTTATTTCTCAAACCAAGTATATCAAAGAAATGCTAAAGAGGTTCGAAATGGAAGATTGCAAACCAGTTATCACTCCCATGCAAACCAATTGCAAGTTGAGCAAAGATGATGATTCAAAGTCTACAAATCAAAGGCAATACAGGTCAATGATTAGAAGCCTACTATATGTGACATCATCCAGACCAGATGTAATGCAGGTAGTTGGACATGTGTCATGATTTCAAGCAGCACCAAAGGAATCACATGTATTAGTAGTGAAGAGGATTTTCAGATATCTCAAAGGAACATAAGAGTTTGGATTATGGTATCCAAAAGGAAAGGATCTATCACTTATTGCCTACACAGATACAGATTGGGTAGGTTGTATTGATGACCGACGAAGCACCAGTGGAGAAAAATTCTACTTGGGTGAGTGTTTATTATCATGGATAAGCAAGAAAAAATCATTATTATCTCTATCTACAACTGAGGCAGAGTATATTGCAGCAACATCATGTTGTACATAGATTCTTTGGATGAAACAAACTCTGATAGATATTGTTGGTCACTATAATTGCTTAATTAATTTCAAACAACCAAGTGAAACATAAATTATCAACCCAGGGAAGTCTTTTGTTTCAAAGATAGCCGCGCACTGTATATGCTCAATTCCGAAAGCATTTAGTGTTGTAGTAAATAAATCATTCTATCTATACTTGCTGAAGTGAACTGAAGTTCTGAATTAAATCATAGGAAAGAAATCTCCCTAATTGCAATTCCTTATAGTTAATTTAAGAATCCTGGATTACATTTTAAAGCATCATTGCAAATGGGAAAGAACAACTATCTTGCAATCAGAGAACATGACCCTTATTCTCAAACAGAGATTCAGTACCAACACTCTTTCATGAAAATAATAATGCAGAAACAATAAACTCTATCTAACAGAGAACAAAGCACTTAGTTCCTTTCTGTCTAAGCAGGAGCCTTGGGCC
>JASDQU010102037.1:47160-103472 GCA_032191745.1 Picea mariana
AAACCTTCTAGAAGACGCGGTGTGCTCAAGAGGATGTGATTTCTTCAAAATCTAGTTAAAGAGATAGGGTTTGTTATTCATTAGCATGTAATTATTGTTTCGTGTAATTAGTTAGAGATTTAAGGAGAGGATCATGGATTTGAAATGATCTGATCTGATGTTTTATTGTGTTATATATATGTAAGCCTTCATTCATTTGAAAGGGGGTCAGACACAATGTAAAATTAGGTCGAGAGGGTGACTAGGCCCATAGAGGCCCTATTGGTGTGTAATCGAGCTCAATGTAATATAAATCTGTGTATTTTGTGTGTCTCAAATTTTATCTCTATGTGGTTTTGCATGTTATTGTTTTAAATCTATGAATCTAATGTATGTGTGTGAGGAGAAGGCCATGAACGAGAGTACATGAAGTTGCAGGTTTGAATGGAAACCATAAGTCATATTCTAGTGAGGGAGAAGATCAATCGTTGATCACTAGAAGGATCAATGGTGACCCATGGTGAAAACATTATCGTGCGAGCTATCTATTCCCGTGGAGACAAATGGTTAAGATTATATTAGGGAAAATCATTTCCCCAGATCAACGACCGAGATCTATTCGTTGTTTCTCGTGTATCATCGAGACTTGTTGTATCAAGACGCAAACTTCACTTTTGGATCATCGACGACAGTTGATTGTCGACGACGACAACCACATGGGATCACCGACGACAGTTGATTGCCGAAGACACCCTATTATTTGTCGACGGTGATATCATGGTCACCGATGACACCCTATTATCTATCGACGATGATATCTTGGTCGTTGACGATGATATAAATCTTGTATCGTCGAGACTACGATATCGATACTCCAGTTTTAAAATGCCGACAACGACATGCTAAGTACTTGGTTTCTAGTCGAGGTTCTATGGAGTTAGCGCCAAAATGTTAAAGGGTCGATGGATAAATATTTATCACTAATTGAGTTCTCGAGAGTGCCAAGTATTGTAAAGGGAGCCTACAACGTCAATTAGAGAAGCACAAGATGAGGTATTTCACCTTGGCATCCCCAATCCAATAAACTCATGAATTACGCCCTGTATTTCACCTTGGCATCCCCAATCTAATCTGATTTGAAATGATCTGATATGATGTTTTATTGTGTTATATCTGATCATATTGAAGAAGTTCCTATGAGCTTCATGAATTTATTGGATTGGTGATGCCAAGATGAAATACAAGACGCACTCGAGGAAGATTGAGGAGTTTAATTTTACTACATGGATGTTGTTTAGTCCACGTGTGGGACCATAACCTGCAGGTCCAAGGATCGAACCTAATGCGTTCATTGATCTTTGTGACCCCAAAATTGGTCTTTCATCATTAAATGACCTAATCGATTTTCAACCAATGCTTTGAAAGAAACATAGAAATTTAAAACTTCACTTTTGAGTTTTAAAAAGTAAACCCAAGTGCGACAAGTGTGATCATTAATAAAAGTAAGAATATATTGTGCACCTAAAAATGATGTAGTGGGGAATGGTCCACTGATGTCACCGTGAACTAATCCAAGTGGTGTTTGTGCTTGCTATAAATGACTAGAATGAAAACAATATATGTTATGCTTATCCAAAACACAACCATGGCAAACACCATCATTGCACGAGACAAGGGACAATCCATGCACCATTTGGTGCTTTGAGAGTTACTGCAAGTAGTGGTAGTTCAAATGAAAACTACTCATGCCAAAGTCTTCTGAAGTCGTCAATGTGAACAAGAAGGATGGTGGTAGAAGATGAAGGTTTAAAGCTGTGAAATTTGTGTATCTGTAAAGAGTCATCAACACATCCTGAAGTTATTACAATAGATGGATCCTTTAGATCTCTAATTACAACATCATGAGGCGAAAAATCAATGGTTTTCCCATCACCAAAATTAGTAATTTGAAAAATGGAAAGCAAATTTGTAGAAATATGAGGAACATAAAATGCATTGTTAAATTTCCTATAAGTAAGATCTATTGTTCCTTCTCCTAGAACATCTAAAGGAGAGATATCACCAACAAAAATATGCTGGGTTGTACAATCATCAAGACTTGTGAAAAGATCCCTATAATTGGGCATTTGATGAGAGGCACTTGAGTCTAAAATCCTTTCATGAGATGACTGACATGCTACTGTAGAAAGAGCATGAGGCTTAGAATAAGTAAAAGAGGAGGAAGAATCAAGCCAAATATTATGCATTTTCATGGCAACGTCCAATGCTTTCATATTCATCCAATGATTTGTTTCATGATGCCCTTCTTTTCCACAAAAGGAATGAGACCTAAGTGGACTCTTCTCCTTTGCCTCGATGCTTTGCTGAGATTTTGGATGAGAGTCACTATAGGTGGCTTCGAGGTTTTGCTTTGTTTGGCACCTTTGATCAACTTCTTCAAGGGCTTGGAGCCCATGTGATTGTGAGAAAACAAGGATTTCTACATAGTACTTGATGATCATACTTAGTGATCCCACAATCACTAAGTTGGAGTCTTGAGAGATTAAATTTTGCGATATAGTTTTCAATTTGAGGAAATTTTGCATGATCAAGAACTATGAGCTTATTTTCCAACTAATGAAATTTTATCAGATCACTTTACCCAAAGATTTGTTTGAACTTCAACCATGCTTATTGAGGTGTGTTAATGGAATAAATGTGGAATTTGACATCTTTATAGATCGTCATGCCAATTAGACCTCTTGCTTCATCATTATGATTAAGACATTTTCTACATTTCTCAACATTAATTGCTCTAGGATCTAGCCCGAGAGTCATGTGATACAATGCTTTACTCTTACGTAAACCCTCTATGGAGGATTTCCAGGAATAATAGTTTGTGTTGTTTACCCAAACCTCATGAGTAGTCATTTTGAAAAGATAGAAAAAAAAAATGTAGAATGATTTCAAATAACCTATTCCACTATGTATATCTCAAAAAATTATCTAAAAAAAATGAGATAGGAGTCCATATGATGAAGTTATGACTCTGGAAAGCTGCAAAAACACAAACAAACTATGTATGTTTGTCAAAAACCAATTTTCACTACATCATACTACAAAAAATATTGAGATCACCTATACCACTATGAAGAGCAATGAAAAATACACAACTTGAAAAAAATGACACTAAAAACCAAGTTTGCATGGTTGAGTTATCATGGTTAGAAAATTTCCTTCAAAATTGAACATTGAATCCCCTAAAGGGGTTAAAGTTCCATGTGGCACTTTCTAATTTGTTGCACTATACCTGCAAACCATGTTGAGTGCTCACTATGCAAGTGAGTGTGCTACTGAGTTGACAAGAGTTATGTGTCAACCCAAAGATATCGCATGTCCACATGTCACTATGATGACATGACAATAGTGATGTGACGGGCTACTTAACTATGGTGACACCATGTCACACACTCATGTGGTGATTAGGAGAATTGTGGGGGTTCATGTGATAAGGGTGCTTGGGTAAAAAACAAAGTGTAAAAGGAATCATGTGGGGATATATATATATATATATATATATATATATATAGGGAAGGTAGGCCAAAGGAGTGGAGATCATTGACATGGATACCAAGGCATGGGGGGGCATATGTAGGAAGGGTGGTGTCGATGTGTGGGCGATAGTTGGTGTGGAAGTGGGAGTCTGCAATAGTCAAGTGAGCGGGCATAGGCCAATGGTGGATGGACTGTGGCTTGAATCAATTAAAGGAGCACCAAGTAGGGGAGTGGCAAAGGAGGGAACATAGTTACACTAAAGTCGCATGGTGTTGGAACACACACCGAGGGAAAAACCAAATGCACACGAGAGGTTTCCATAAAACAACTATGCAACATAAAAATAAAACAAGAACCTCGTTGGAAAACACAATTGAGTTTTTTTTTTAAATAAATTTCAAAAATTAAAATTAAAAAACGAGACTTAAAAAGCACTCCATTGAATATAAAATGAGTGGATTTGGAGCTTTTAAAGTTTGATTTCCATCAAATGAGAGGCATTTTTTAGCTAATGTGACCACTCCAGAAGCAACTATGTTGTCAAATTTCTCTAAAAAAACTATGAAACATGTATATTTGAGAATTTCCCACATGACCAACTTGAAAAAAGACTAGTAATCATGCCTAATCAAGAATCATAATTTTCCTTAAACCACTCTCATATGATGTGAGAAAATGCACATAGCCATGAGACCTTAGCAAAACAAGAAACTCACAAATTGATACAAGATATACGTAGTAAAACCATCAAAGAGAAACAACCACAAAGTAAATGGGTAGCACTCAATTATTTCTCTTAAAAATTTCCTCTAGTACAATGAGGACTTAGGTCCTTTATTTATAGAACATATAGATGCATGCAAAATGCTTATTTACTTTTAGTTAACTAGGCCAATAACTCAAAGATTCTCAAAGTTAAGATTACCTAAACTTGGGATTTATCCATACAATGGATAATTACAATTTATTTATTGTGCATAATTAATTTATTTGCATTTGCACAATCAATTAATAAAATAACTAATATTGTGCATATAATTATGCACCAACAACTAACACCCTGTAGCTCTAATTCCATGTGAAATTAGACAAATAAAACCATTACATGCTTGAATTCCATACATATAAAACATAATAGTATAAAATTAGCAAAGACTTAAGGTCAACAAAAGAAACAATAGTTAGATATGTTTCTAAGAAATACAAGAGGAAGTCTATTTATTACAAATTGGGAGGAGCCCAATGTTTAAGAAGGGTAGTTTGTCGGTATACCAACTAGGTAATTAATTACTTACGTGCGTGTGCTTAAAACTATGCATGTACACTAACACTTCTATAGTTTATTGGATCTCCATCAACATGACATTTTACAAAGTCTCTATGTAAGCATAATAGTAATGTGACACTGACATTACCCTTTTATTTGACATAAACATACGACGACTACGTTGAAAGTTCTAATACATGTAACAGATGTGTTTATTAACAATTGAAGTGTGGCATTTAGCAATAATGCAAGGGATTATGATGATGATACAAGGTGTTCATATCAAAGTTTACTATTTTGAAAGCTTATGTTGAAACAATGAACTTTTATCACGACTGTCAAGGAAGGTCCTTTGCTTTGAATATGAATTCTTGAAACGCCTTACCCATATTTGAATATAAGGTTTTTATCCAAACATAATGAGCTCTGTGACATGAAGAATGAGCTCTATAACATGAAACCTAAGAAACCCTAAAGCATTAAACCTAATCCTAGAAGACAAGTCGGCTCAAGGAAATAATCAATATTAAGTATTTAGCATCCAGAATGAGAAGTCGACCTAGACAGCTCAGGAAAACAGTATAAATACAAGTACCCAGACCTCTTTTTTTACCAGACAACTCGAAATTTTAGCTGGGAAGAGGTGTGCATTACAGAAACTGGGAAAGTGCGCAAGTCTGGGAAGCACCTACAACCAGCAGCTACTGCAATTTGTATTTCTGGTTTAGGCTTGAACTTTCTATTGGTTATGGTTGGACTTTCTTATCAGTCTTGGTTATCTTTATGCATTAGTCGTTGTTGGCTATTGGTTTGCTTCTGGAATCATTCTCTGTCAAGGTTAAGGTGCTCGGGGGTGGCTTCGGCCTATGGTTGGGTGAAAATATTGTTATATTGTCTATGGTTAAACAATCACATCCATTACTTTCTAACAGGTTATGGGCCCACACTATCTTCAAACAGTCTAATCACTGGAAGATAGATTGGGAGGATTTTCTTTGTTGTATTTGCAGTTGCAGCCAGTTTTTGTTGCAGCAACGAAACCCTAATCGTCTTGTTGAGGCACCTTAAGTAAAGAGATTGACCTAATTTATGGATATCCCAGTGCACCCTAGCCTAGCGCACCTCCTAGTATTCTCAGCAAGCCAATACGTCGAGTTTCAGTTTTTGGTCAAATTCAAAGGTTGACCAAGTCAAAGCAGTTATGACTTACTCTATGAAGTCAGAAAACAAGTTAGAAGGGGCTTCTAACTTCAGAGCGTGGAAGATAAGGATTGACCTCATCCTTTCCAAGAATAAAGTGTTGGACATCATGAAAGGAAAGATCGTGGAACCACATGTTCAAAGAAGGAAAAGAGAAGGAACCTTAGAACGTTGCAGTTATGGAGAAGTTCAAAGACAATGACACCAATTCCATGAGTATCATAGTGGACTCTATAAAAGACCACTTGATACCCTACATCTCCCATCTTGACTCATCTAAGAAGAGATGTATGATTCCCTAACAAACCTCTTCTCAGTCAGAAACATTGGACAGGTAATGAGTCTGAAGAATGAGCTCTGCGACATGAAAATGAATGAAGATGACAACATAACATCATAATTTGTGAGAATATCTCAGTTAAGATATCAACTACAAGCTATTGAAGAGATCATTTCAGAGACGAAACTGGTAAATATAGTACTCAATGGTCTTCCCAAGACATGGGATGCATTTTCCGCAAGCATGAACACAAGGAAGGAGTATCCTACATTTGAAGAACTTTGGACTTCTTGTGCACAAGAAGAATCAAAGATTAGTGCAAAAGAGAAACCCCAAAATAAATACGATGATCAAGCCTTCACAACAAGGTTCAAGAATTTCAGGAATAAAAAGAAGTTTGGCTCCAGGAAGAAACCAAATCAAGAGAAAGATATGTCAAAAATACAATGCTTCAATTGTCAAAAATATGGTCACTACAATAATCATTGTCTTGGGTTAAAGAAAAGGAAGGAAACACATGAAGCATCAGTTGCCAAAGAAAGGGAACCATCAAAGAAGGCCAAGCAGGACAAAACATACTTCTTCTTCTAAGACAAGGTAACAATATTCTTCATAATTCTTGTACATACCATGTTTACATAGTTTTTGTACATATCTTGCATATCTATTTCTTAGAAGATAAGATGTTCAAAGAGAAACAATACCTATGGAAGAATAACAAGATAAGGATTGATATCACGATGACTACAAGTCAAGCAATACACATGAAAAGATGAAGTACATCGACAACCCTTGGTAACAATTCATGTGGAAGATATTAACATAAGTAGTAGCTGCAAGATAAGCCGAAATCATAATCAAACTTGAAGAAACCTAGAAGAAGTAAAAACAGAAAGAAGTCAACATTCAAGAGGAAATTGGAAAAATACATGTGACACTTTGCAGAAGGCAATAAAGATGCAAACAAAAGCATGGACTCTATTAGATGGAGGGAGTTGATTATATAATTCCAAAAGAAGAGCATGCATTCATGCATGAAGTAAGGATTAGGAGGGAGCTAATCCTAAACAATATGATCCATTGAGATTATGTAGTATCTATCCATGTTCCCATCAATGGTAGCAACCATGAAAAGAAACACGTGTTCAGTTTGACTTTAGAAGAAGTTTTCTTCGAAAAGAAGCCTTAAAGTATCCCTAGTTATCCATCCACATCCATGATCCTATGATGAAAGGAAGAAGTTGGAATCTTTAGGGAATGGAATCTATAGAAAACTCCATGGACCCAAGAGCCAAAGAGAAACATGAGGAAGAACATGAAGATTCCAAGAGAGAAAGAAAATCTAGAACAACCAGTCATTATATCGAGAATCACAAGACTACCAGATTGGTTTGAAATCACTAGAAACAATCAAGCAGAAGAAATGGAAGTTTTGATGAAGAATAGTGTACGAAATACTTATGAATGGAAGCATTGCGAGATCTAGAACTAAAGGTTCTCCTAGATGGAGGGAGAAGACTATGATGATAGCTTGTTCCAATAACCAGACATACCTCTACCTGAGCCATTATATCTCATGCATTATCCATGGGTTGGACTTCACTTTAGATGAATGTAAGGATTGTTCTCCTCAACAGAGCAATTAAACAAAGAAGTGCATGTAGAGAAACCTCAAGGTTTTGAGTTATACCAGAAAGAGACTCTTGTATGCAGATAGAAGAATATCTTGTATGGATTCAAACAACTTGGTGCAGAGCTTCCAATGCACAACAGAAGTGTAGTGAAAACTTTCTATAACAGAGATATTGTATCAAAATGGTTACTCAAAAGTCTAGGCTGATGGATGGTTAATCCATGACAAAATCTCATGATGACAGAAGAAGTGCCACTTGGATATGTTCTGGTTTCAGCCTTGCCATGATGTTATGAGGTAGCAGGAAACAAAAGAGTTGAATCCAACTACGATATATTATAATGATCAGAGATATATGAAGCCTTCAGAGAAAACCAATGTTCCAAAAAGACCGAAGTACATTGAGATCAAGCATTACATTCTCCGTGATGAGGTCTAGAAAGGAGAAGTGGTTCTCCAATATATTGTTAATATTATGGTAGCTGCGGGAGGTATTTACCTCTACATGTGAATCTGACGAGAATAGAAGACTCCGGGAAGCAAGAGAAACCCTAATGAATTGGATAATAACCCTAGAAGCCTTGTCGGCTCAAGAATATAATTTATATTAGGCTATTAGCCTCCAAGAGAAGAAGTCGTCCAGAATTAATAATAATATACTGAACAGACACATACCCAGAAGGAGAAGTCGGCCCAAGTAAACTGGCAGGATTACTATAAATACAGGGCGCCAATTTTTCATTTGACACATCTCAGGACTGTCGTTTTCCCAGTTGGTGCACACTGCAGTTGCAGCTGGTGCGCAGGTTTGGAGGAGGGTTGCAGGAGCAGCTACAGCAGCAGCAAGTTTCAGTATTTGGATTTGATATCTCTTAGCTAGGGTTTGGAACATCTGATCAGTCTTTTGTGTTGCGATATCCTTGGGGAGAGATGCGCTGCTCTTTGTTTGGCTATCTAGCCTAGGGTTTGCTTCCGGAGGAATTCTCAGGTCAAGGTTAAGGTGCTCAGAGGGAGGCTTCGGCCTATGGTTGGGTGACAAGGGTATCATCAATGGTAAAACAAGCACACCATATTCTATATTCTAACAGGTTATGGGCTCACACCCCTTCAGTCAGCCTAAAACGCTGGAAGTAAACATAACCGCTAGATATTGAGCTCGTTGAGGAACTGCCGCTAGGATTACTAGCAAGAGCAGCTTCCAAAAGCACTGCAACTAGGGTTACCAGCAGAAGCAGTTGCAGAAACCCTAAACCTCTTATTTAGGCACCTTAAAGTGATGATATTGACCTAATCTCTAGATAGATAAGTGCGCTCTAGCCCAGCGCATCTCCTGGTACACTCAGAAGGCCAAGACATGAAGTTTGGATTTCTGGTCAAATCTAGGGTTTGACCAAGTCAAGCAAGCCATGACGAACTCTATGAAGTCTGAGAACAAGTTAGAAGGAGCCTCCAACTTCAGAGCATGGAAGACAAGGATTGACCTCATCCTTGCTAAGAATAAAGTGTTGGACATTGTGAAAGGAAAGATCGTGAAGCAAGAGTTTAAAGAAGGAGAAGAGAAGGAACCGCAAAAGATTGCAGCTATGGAGAAGTTCAAAGACGTTGACATCAATGCCATGAGTATCATAGTGGATTCCATAAAAGACCACTTGATACCCTACATCTCCCATCTTGACTCATCGAAGAAGATGTATGATGCCCTAACTAATCTATTCTCAGTCAAAAACATTGGACAAGTTATGAGTCTGAAGAATGAGCTCCGTGACATGAAGATGAATGATGATGACAACATAACATCATACTTTGTAAGGATCTCCCAGCTAAGAGATCAACTACAAGATATTGAAGAGATCACTTCAGAAAAGGAATTGGTGAACATAGTACTCAATGGTCTTCCCAAGACATGGGATGCATTTGCCGCAAGAATGAATACAAGGAAGGAGTACCCGACATTTGAAGAACTTTGGACTTGCTGTGCTCAAGAAGAATCAAGGATTAATGCAAAAGAGAAACCTCAAAAGAAGTACGATGATCAAGCCTTCACAACAAGATTCAAGAACTTCAGAAACAAAAAGAAGTTCGGATCAAGGAAGAAGCCAAATCAAGAGAAAGACATTTCAGAAATACAATGCTTCAACTGTCAGAAGTACGGTCACTACAGGAATCAGTGTCTCGAGCTAAAGAAAAGGAAGAAGAAACATGAAGCATCGATTGCCAAAGAAAAGGAACCGACAAAGAAGACTAAGCAGGATGGAAGAGACTTCTTCTACTAAAAGGTAACAACACTCTTCTTATTTTCTGTACATATCTTGCTTGCATCGTCTTTGTACATATCTTGTATATCTATCTCTTGGAAGATAATGTGTTCCAAGAAGAACTATACCTATGAAAGAACAACAAGACAAGAATGAATATCATTAGATATTACACATGAAAAAAGGAAATATATCATGTGAAATCTACTACAATATAAGACCGAAATTAGAAAGACAGAAAGAAGTCAACAATCGAGAGGAATCCAAAAAGAATTATGGCATTCTGTAGAAGACAACAAGACGGAAGCATGGACTTTGTTAAACAAGAGAACCAATCATATATTGCAGAAGATAATAAGGTTGAAGATGGAAGCGTGGACTCTATTATATATTGTAGAAGACAACAAGGACAGAGGCAGAAGCATGGACTCAGTCAGACGAAGGGAGCTAATCCTATGATCCATTGAAGATGATGAAATACATATATCCATAGTAGCATCCATGAAAAGACAGTACGTGTTCAGCTCAACCGCAGAAGAAGACCTTTCGAAGAGAAGCCTTAAAATATTCCTGGTTGTCCATCCAGACTCGTGAACCAATGATGAAGGTAAGAAGTGGAATATCTAGGACATGGAATCTATAAGAAACTCCATGGCCCCAAAAGTAAAAGAAAAACATGAAGAAGAACATAAGGATTCCAGAACAACCAGTCATTCTATCAAGAATCACAAGATTACCAGCCTGATATGAACTCACTAAAAGAATTCAAGCAGAAGAATTGAAAGTCGTGATGAAGAATAGTGTATGAAAGATTTATGATTGAAAGCATTGCGAGATCCAGAACCAGAGGCTCTCCCATATGGAGGGAGAAGATTATGATGATTGATTGTTCCAGTACACCAGACATATCACTGCATGAGTCATTATATTATCCATGAGTCAGAATTCTACATTAGATGAATGCAAAGAATGTTCTCCAGAAGAAATTGAGTAAAAAGCGCATACAGAGCAATCTCAAGACTTTGAGGCATACCAGAAAGATACTCCTGTATGCAAATAAGAAGAATACAACTTGGCGGAGAACCTCCAGTGCACAACAGAAGCGTGGTGAAGATTTCCTATAACATCAAGATGACAGATCAGATCTCATGATAACAGAAGAAGTACCACATGGATATGTTCCAGTTCTCCAACTATGATATACTCTATTGTTCACATCTACAATAAGCCTTCACAGTGTTCCAGACTACAGTACAAGCATTACATTATCCATGATGAAGTCCAGAAAGGAGAAAGTGATTATCCAATACATATCTCCACATATGAGTAGATAAGCATACATTTTGGTAAAGCCCATATTCAAGATGAAAGAACTTGCATACTCAAGTTAGAGCTTGTGGAAATAACTCTATCAACCGGAAGGGAAGACTCTCCAAGCTAGAAGAAGGTACGCAAACATTTATTTTTGTGATTGAAATAACTCTCCAGTTAGGAGGGAGCATTTATCTTTGTAAAAGTCCAGATTGGACAGATGCTTTCCTGTTCGGAAAGTGGATTGAGATTTCTAACGGACAGTGGCTTCCCATTGTAGTTAACATGGGAGGCAGACTGATTGTTGATGTATCATAGACAACGACTTCCCATTATGGGGAGTGGTCTAGGATAGTCATTCTTCTTGGCAGTCACTCTGAGTAGTGGTCAAGTAGAATGGTCCACCTCGTCAGGCAGTCATTATTTCGAAGTTCACAGTTGTGAGCAGTTTTGAAGAATCGTCTGTTTGGAGGTTGATGCAGGACAGACATTCCTCGAGGGCAGACTCATTATTTCCAGGTTACACTTCTTTAGTGTCGGAGGAATGGCCCAGGGTGGGGAATGGTCCGGACAGTTACTCCTTGACGGCAGACTCATTTGCTCCAGGCTACATCTTGTTTGGTGTCGGATGAATGGCCCAGGGTGGGGAGTAGTCCAGGCTCAACAATCAGGGACAACTATTCCTTAGGGAAGACTCATTCCCTCCAGGTTACACTTTGTTCAGTGTCGGAGGAATGGCCCAGGGTAAGGAATGGTCCAAGCATTTCTCGAGGGTAGACTCATTCTTTCCAGGTTACACTTTGTTTAGTGTCGGAAGAATGGCCCAAGGTGGGAAATGGTACAGGTTCAAAAATCAGAAACAATCCTTCTTCCTTGGTTGAGAAGAATGGGGCAGATAGCCTATTATTGATATTCTATGTTAAGGGCAGACATTCTTTCAGACCTCACAGATGTGAGTGAAAGATTGGCCCAGATGATTATTATTGATGTTGTATATTGAGGGCAGACATTCTTTCAGATCCCACAGACGTGAGTGAAAGATTGGCCTAGATGATCATTGTTGATATTCCATACTGAGGGCAGACACTCTTTCAGATCTCACAGACGTGAATGAAAGATTGGTCCAGTTGATTCAATTTTTATGATAACATTGTTTCTATGCAGATGAAGACTACTATGGTGGCAGACATTCTTTCAGATCTCACAGACGTGAGTGAAAGATTGGCCCAGATGATACAGTTTTTATCACAACATTGTTTCTATGTAGGATGCTATCAGATGTTTGACAGTAGATGAGGACTACTGTGGTGAATGTGTTTCACTGCTCGCAACTATACGTTGTTGATCAAGTACTTGTGTGTTACTTGATGTGGTATTTAACCACTGGATTGTAGTTGTGTACTACTATGAATAGACACAGGTGTGTTCTATCCTTGTTCTAATTGCCTTGAAGACTATCAGCAGATTATTGGAGATGATCATTGAGATGAATGATGAACAGAGATTTTCCAGACAGAAAATAGTTCAGAGCTTTTACTCCTCTTGTATCACTCCATGGTGAGAGTGACTTATCCAGCATCATATTACTCAGATGAATTATGGTTTCGAGAGATGATGCAGCTGATAGTGATGGTGATGCTCATGATCTAGTCATGAAATAGTCTAGATGACTATATTGATGCTACCAGGTAAATGGTATATTTTGTGCTCAAGTCCATTACTTGTAAATACCTCTCTAGCTAGGAGGGAGTGTTAATATTATGGTAGTTGTGGGAGGTATTTACCTCTACATGTGAACCTGACGAGAATAGAAGACTCCGAGAAGCAAGAGAAACCCTAATGAATTGGCTAATAACCCTAGAAGCCTTGTCGGCTCAAGAATATAATTTATATTAGGCTATTAGCCTCCAAGAGAAGAAGTCGGCCAGAATTAATAATAATATACTGAATAGACACATACCCAGAAGGATAAGTCGACCCCAGTAAATTGGCAGGATTATTATAAATACAGGGCGCCAGTTTTTCATTTGATACATCTCAGGACTGCAGTTTTCCCAGTTGGTGCGCACTGCAGTTGCAGCTGGTGCGCAAGTTTGGAGGAGGGTTGCAGGAGCAGCTGCAGCAGCAACAAGTTTTAGTATTTGGCTTGGATATCTCTTGGCTAGGTTTTGGAACATCTGATCAGTCTTTTGTGTTGCACTATCCTTGGGGAGAGATGTGTTGCTCTTTGTTTGGCTATCTGGCCTAGGGTTTGCTTCCGGAGGAATTCTCAGGTCAAGGTTAAGGTGCTCGGAGGGAGGCTTCAGCCTGTGGTTGGGTGACGAGGGTATCGTCAATGGTAAAATGAGCACACCATATTCTATATTCTAACATATATCTCCATAGATGAGTAGATAGCAGACATTTTGGTAAAGCCTTTGTCCAAGATGAAAAATTTTGCGTACTCAAGAAACAAGTTGGAGCTCATGGAGACGACTTCCTTATTGAAAAGGGAATAGATGACTCCTAGGTTGGGAGGGAGCACTGATGTGTTGTTGATTTATGGACAGTCATTTTTCAGTTTGAAAAATGGTCCAGGATGAGCAGTTCCTTTCCAGTTCGGAAAGCAATTTGAGATTTCTGACGGACAGGCATTTTACAGTTCGAAAAATGGTCATGATCGGATGGTCATTTTCGTAATGAAAATGGTTCGATAAATTGTTGTTTTACCATAGACATCGATTCCCCTTGTGTCTAGTGTGGGGGAATGGTCTAGGACAGTCTTTCTTCTTAACATTCACTCTTAGTAGTGGTCAAGTAGAATGGTCCGCCTCATCAGGCAATCATTCTTTCGAAGTTCATAGTATGAGAAGTTTCAAAGAATGGTCTATTTTGGAGGTTGGTGCAGGACAGTCATTTCCTTAGGAAATGGTCTGAAAATTCATTCCCTAGGGCAGATTCATTCTCTCCAGGTTGCACTTTGTTTAGTGTCGGAGGAATGGACCAGTTAGGTGAATGGTCCAGGTTCAGCAATCAGGGACAGACATGCCCTAGGGTAGACTCATTCTCTCCAGGTTGCACTTTGTTTAGTGCTGGAGGAATGGCCCAGATAAGTGAATAGTCCAGGCTCAGAAATATGGACAATTGTTCTTCTATGCTTGAGAACATGATCCGAAAATATCTTTTAAACGACAATGGTTGAGTTATTTTGCATGAGTTAAATTACCATTTAGGAACTTAATGAAAGAGGAAAAATTAAAGAGGAAACATAGCATCCATTAAGCAATATACAGATGTGGAAATAAGCATGAAGAACAACAAACCATAAAACACCAAAGTGATAACGAAGTTTGGCAATATTGCCTACGTCTCCAGGTCTTTGTCTCAGTGGGTGAGGCTTTCTTATTTATGTTCGAAGATTCAAATATACATCATAAAAGTGTCAATGGATTACAAAAATGAGTTAGTTGTGTTTTGTTAGATCTCAAGAACCCATGAAAACTGACAACACTCAAAACGGATGAATGAAGCTCCCAGGAATGGCCCGCAAAGGTGTGCTCCTCAATAGATTCCCTGCATAAAAATGGCTTTGCCTCAACAATTCTTCAACATTTCTCTGCTCTGAACTCCCTTTCATGGCTCCAAGTGTTAGAATATAATGGATGTGCTTGTTTTACCATTGACAATATCTCTATTGTCACCCAACCATAGGTCGAAGCCACCTTCCGAGCACCTTAACCTTGACAGAGAATCACTCTGGAAGCAAACCCTAGGCTAGATAGCCAAACAAAGGGTAGCAAACCTTTCCCCAAGCATAGCACACCAACAAGAGTTGATCAAATAGTCCAAACCCTAGCCAAGAGATAGTTCAAGCGTAACTGCTAGTTGCAGCAGCTGCAACGGCAGCTCTCCTCCAAACCTGCACAGAAACTGGGCAACTGCAGTGCGCACAATTGTTGCTCTACAATTCTGAGACTGCCTGCCAAAATGAGAACTGGCCTCCTGTATTTATACTAATTCTGGCTAACTGCCTGGGACGACTTCTCATTCTGGGTATCTATCTATTCAATATATATTATTATTTATGGCCGACTTCTTCTCTTGGAGGCTAATAACCTAATATAAATTATCTTCTTGAGCCAACAAGTCTTCTAGGGTTATTAGCCAACTCATCAGGGTTTCTTTTTGCTTCCCGGAGTATTCTATCCTTGTCAGGTTTACATGTGACGGTAAATACCTCCCACAGCTACCATAATATCAACACTCCCTCCTAGCTAGGGAGGTATTATAGGTAATGGTCTTGAGCACAAAAACATACCATTCACCCAGTAGCATCAACATAGTTGTATAGACTAGATCATGACTAGAACATGAGCACCATCATCATCATTAGTGTCATCAGTTGCATCATCTCT
The DNA here is from genome assembly GCA_032191745.1 of Picea mariana. Taxonomy (NCBI): domain Eukaryota; kingdom Viridiplantae; phylum Streptophyta; class Pinopsida; order Pinales; family Pinaceae; genus Picea; species Picea mariana. The sequence goes on from JASDQU010102037.1 coordinate 63,014, forward strand.
CGAAATCATACTCTATCTGAGAAATCAGACATGATGCTCACTCCATAGAGTGATACAAGAGCCATTCTTCTAATCTAGAAGAGTAAATGCTTTGAACCATTTTCCGTCTGGGAAATCTTTGTCCTTTGATTATCCATCTAACTGATAATAATTTCCAATATTGTTGATAGTATTCAAGGCAATCGAAACAAAAATAGAACACAACTATGTCTATCCATAGTAGTACATAACTACAATCCAGTGGTACACTACCACACCAAGTAACACACAAGTACTTAATCAACAACGTATAGTCATGAACAGTGGAACGCATCCACCATAGTAGTATACATCTATTGTCATATAGTCTTCATAACAATCATCTGATATCAACCTGCACAGAAACAATGTTATGATATAAATTGAATCATCTGGGCCAATATTTCACTCACATCTGTGAGATCTGAAAGAATATCTACCCTCAGAGTAGAACAATGAGATATATGGACTATTCTTCTCAAGCAAGGAAGAATAATTGTCCTATCTTCTAAACCTGGACCATTCCCCACCCTGGGCCATTCTTCCTACACTAATCAAAGTGCACCCTAGAGAGAATGTATAAACCCTAAGGAATGTATGTACCTGATTGTTGAGCCTGGACCATTCCCCACCCTAGGCCATTCCTCCTACACTAATCAAAGTGCACCCTGGAGAGAATGTATAAACCCTAAGGAATGTTTTTCCCTGATTGTTGAGCCTAGACCATTCCCCACCCTGGGCCATTCCTCCTACACTAATCAATGTGCACCCTGGAGAGAATGTATAAACCCTAAGGAATGACTGTCCAAACCATTTCCTCTGTTAACCACAAAAGGAAAAGATTGTCCTGTACCAACCTCCAAAAGGGACCATTCCTCATGTTAACCACAATGAGAAATCGTTGTCCGGCAAGGCGGGCCAGTCTTCTTGAGTAACCCTCAAGAAGAGAGACTACCCTAGACAACTCCCCATGTTAACCACAATGGGAATTCATTGTCTATGATACATCAACAATTTGGACCATTTCCCATGTTAACCACAATGGGAAATCATTGTCCGTCAGAAATCCCAATCTTTCCGAACAGGAAAGTATCTGTCCAAGCTGGACTTATTTTCAATCTTGAAAATGAACGTGCTCAATAATATTTTCAGTGCTCCCTCCCAACCTGGGAGTCATCTCTTCCTTTTTCAATAAGGAAGTCGTATCCACGAGCTCCAGCTTGAGTACGCAAACTCTTTCATCTTGGATAGAATCTTTACCAAAATGTCTGCTTATCTGCTCATCTGTGGAGACATGTATTGGAGAACCACTTTCTCCTTTCTGGACTTCATCACGGATAATGTAATGCTTGATTTCAAATGTACTTTAGTCTGAAACACTGATTTTCTGTGAAGGCTTCATGTACAATAGAGTATATCATTGTTGGAAAACTGGAACATATCCATGTGGCACTTCTTCTGTCATCATGAGATCTGATCTACTGAGTAATCATCTTGATACAATATCTCTGTTATAGAGAATCTTCACCACGCTTCTGCTGTGCATTGGAGGTTCTTCACCAAGTTATCTTCTTCCATCTGTATACAAGGGTATCTTTCTGGTATGCCTCAAGGTCTTGAGGTTGCTCTTCATATTCTCTTTGTTCAATTTCTCTGAAGAATAGTCTTTGCATTCATCTTGATGTGGCACTCCAACCTATGGATGATATAATGACTCATGTAGAGGTATGTCTGGTTTACCAGAACGAGCAATCATAATAGTCTTCCCCCTCCATCTAGGAGAACCTCTAGTTCTAGATCTTGCAATGCTTTTATTCATAAGTCTTCCGTATATTATTCTTCATCACAACTTTCAGTTCTGCTTGATTGTTTTCATATTAGGTTGGTAGTCTTGTTATTCTCGATACAATTACTGGTTGTTCAGGCTTTTCTTCTTTCTTGGAATCTTCATGTTCTTGCTCATGTTTTTCTTTAGATTTTGGGTCCATGGAATTTCTTATAGATTCCATGCCCTCAAGATTCCACTTCTTTCTTTTATCATAGGATCACGGATCTGGATGGACAACCAAGGATACTTTAAGGCTTCTCTTCGAAGAAGACTTCTTCTGAGATTGAACTGAACACATATTGTTTTTCATATACTTCATCATATTCAATGGATCATAGGATTAGCTCCCTCTTAATCCTTGCTTCATGTATGACTGCATGCTCTTCTTTTTGGTGATATATAATCGGCTCCCTCCATCTAGGAAAAGCCATGCTTTCGTCTGCATCCTTATTCCCTTCTGCAAAGTGTTATAAGTCTTTCTCCAATTTCCTCTTGATTGTTGACTTCTTTCTGTCTTTGCTTCTTCTAAGTCTCTTCAGGATTGATTCTGATTTTGGCTTATCTTGTAATAGCTTCCACAAGTATAGTTCTTCTTGGAACATATTATCTTCTAAGAGATAGATATACAAGATATGCAAACAAGATATGTACAAGAACTAAGAAGAGTATTGTTACCTTCAGAAGAAGAAGTCTCTTTCGTCCTGCTTAGTCTTCTTTGTAGGTTCCTTTTCTTCGGCAACTGATGCTTCGTGTTTCTCCTTCCTTTTCTTTAGCTTAGGACTATGATTCTTGTAGTGGCCATACTTTCAATAGTTGAAGCATTGTACTTCTGAAATGTCTTTCTCTTGATTTGACTTCCTCCTTGAACCAAACTTCCTTTTGTTCCTGAAATTCTTAAATCTTGTTGTGAAGGCGTGATCATCGTACTTCTTTTGGGGTTTCTCTTTTGCATTGATCCTTGATTCTTCTTGAGCACAGCACGTCCAAAGTTCTTCAAATGTCGGATACTCCTTCCTTGTGTTCATGCTTGAGACAAATGCATCCCATGTCTTCGGAAGACCATTGTGTACTATGTTTACCAATTCCTTCTCTGAAGTGATCTCTTCAATAGCTTGTAGTTGATCTCTTAGCTGGGATATCCTCACAAAGTATGATGTTATGCTGTCATCATCGTTCATCTTCATGTCACGAAGCTCATTCTTCAGACTCATAGCTTGTCCAATGTTTTTGATCGAGAAGAGGTTTGTTAGGGCATCGTACATCTTATTTGATGAGTCAATATGGGAGATGTAGGGTATCAAGTGGTCTTTTATTGATTCCACTATGATACTAATGCCATTGATGTCGCCGTATTTGAACTTCTCCTTAACTGCAATGTTATGGGGTTCCTTCTCTTTTCCTTCTTCAAACTCTGGTTTCATGATCTTTCCTTTTACAATATCCAACATTTTATTCTTGGCAAGGATGAGGTCAATCCTTATCTTCCACGCTCTAAAGTTAGAGGCTCCATCTAACTTGTTCTCTGACTTCATAGAATAAGTCATGGTTTCTTTGAGTTGGTCAAACCCTAGATTTGACCACAAACTCAAACTTGACATCTTGGCTTGCTGAGAGTATTAGGAGATGTGCTAGGCTAGGGCGCACTAATCTGTCCAGAGATTAGGTCAATCCCTTCACTTAAGGTGCCTCAACGAGAGGATTAGGTTTTCTGCAACTGCACCTGCTAGTAACCCTAGCAACAGTGCTTTGGTGATTGCTCCTGCTAGGAAACCCTAGCAGCAGTTCTTCAACGAGCTTAATATCCTTCTGGCTATGTTTCCTTCAAGCGGTTAGACTGAATGAAGGAGGTGTGGGCCCATAACTTGTTAGAATATAATGGATGTGCTCGTTTTACCATTGACAATATCTCTATTTTCACCCAACCATAGGCCGAAGCCACCCTCCGAGCACCTTAACCTTGAAAGAGAATCACTCCGGAAGAAAACCCTAGGCCAGATAGCCAAACAAAGGGTAGCACACCTTTCTCCAAGGATAGCACATCAACAAGAGATGATCAGATAGTCCAAACCCTAGCCAAGAGATAGTCCAAGCGTAACTGCTAGTTGCAGCAGCTGCAACGACAACTCTCCTCCAAACCTGGTAGAAACTGTGCAACTGCAATGCGCACAAGTGTTGCTCTGCAATTCTGAGACTGCCTGCCAGAATGAGAACTGGCCTCCTGTATTTATACTAATTCTGGCTAACTGCCTGGGCCGACTTCTCATTCTGGTATCTGTTTGTTCAGTATATATTATTATTTCTAGTCGGCTTCTTCTCTTGGAGGATAATAACCTAATATAAATTATCTTCTTGAGCCGACAAGTCTTCTAGGGTTATTAGCCAACTCATTAGGGTTTCTTCTTGCTTCCCGGAGTATTCTATCCTTGTCAGGTTTACACGTGAAGGTAAATACCTCCTGCAATTACCATAATATCAACACCAAGAACCTCTGGTTTATATAGGCCTGAAGTTGATAACAAACTCCCAACTTCCCCCCAAGATCTAGCCTCAAACAGGGCCCAAGATCCTCCAAAAATGGATTAAATCTCCCAAATCTGGCTAATGATCCATTAAAAATCATATAGTATAGTTTAAAAACCACTATGGGCTAAAATTAAGGGTGTAACCCCTTTTTCCGCGCTCCTAGTCACCTGGGCGCACTCCATGTGGCCAAGCACTGAGTGTTGAGCACACTAGCCCCCTGGATTCCTGGCCCTGGTCATTAGCTTGGCCATATGGCCTGCCCTTAAGCCCTCACGTGCTCGCAAAAAGGTTAGAACCTTGCTCTTTAGGCACCTGGTTATGCGTCTTGGTCTAGCCCGACCGACCGGCACTAACTCCTACGCATTTGCACTATCAGTCTGAGGTGTGGGCATATGGGATTGGTAGATGTGACCACGTCGGGGGTTAGGCTCCACATATCCACGCCAAACAACAAAGCGAAGGCTCATAGTCATATGGTATAGGTCGCATGGATCGCGTCGAGAGCTGGGTCCTAGCCCCAACCCTAAACTTTGTCAGATTACCAACCAAATCACATTCAATTATTTGAATCGGAATATAGTTATCAAGTAATATGGTGGGCGGGCTGGTAGCCTAGCCCTACCAACACGTTTTCCCATACCGGAGTTCACGGGGTCGACTCCCCAAGAGTCATAAAACTTTTTCCAAACTATTAACGACCAATGGAGGGGTGCCACATGGCACCACGTTATTCTCTCAAAACAAGGACATGTGGCATCCAACAACTCGTCCACCTGTCTGCCCACATGTCTACCCAGTCAGAATCCACTGTACCTACCACATCAACTTGTAGTCCAGTCATCTACCACATGTCGTATGGTTGTACAGACCTGCCACGTCAACCGTACAGATGTGCCACATGTCACCCTTTTAGTGGTGCCACATGTCACAATATCATTGGTCCATCTGTCACCATCAACTTTCGAGTCATCGCCAATGCATCACTGCCACATCACATGTACGGCATGTACAGTCATCTGCCATGTCAACACTATACGGACTGTACAGTCATCAACTTTTGTCTGTTTGGCCAAATGAAAAGATCGTGATATCTTGGTCATACGAAATTCGTTTGAGCCTGTTCAAGTTGCATTGTGTTCATATCGACGAGGCCTACACACATGTATGTTTTGAAGAGATTCTGAGCACTTTGATTTTTAGGCCTTCCTGGACCCATCTTGGCTCCTAGATCCAATTTTGGATCAGAAGAATAGTCCAGATAGCTCATGGATGATGTTTTACTTTATGAGGGCAGATTCTCTTCCAGATATCATAGATGTGAGTGAAAGAATGTCCAATATGACTCAGCTTATATCATGATATTGTTTTTCTATGCAGGTTGATATCAGATGATATGATTGCTATGGAGATTGTATGTCTCTGGACAATAGATGTATGCTATTGTGGTGGATGTGTTCCACTGGTTGTGACTATGTGTCACTAATTAAGTAGTTGAGTGTTACTTGGTGTGGTAGTGTACCACTAGATTGTAGTTGTGTACTACTATGGATAGACATAGTTGTGTTCTATTGAATGACATTTTTCTGATTGCCATGAAGACTATCAGTAGTGTTGAAAATTGTTATCAACTAGATAGATGATCAGTGTACTGATGGAAAGACACATATGCCCGGATTAGAATAATGGTTCTTATACCACTCTTTGGAGTGAGTGACCTTTTCAGCATCATGCATGATTACTTAGATGAAGTATGGTTTCAAGAGATGATGCAGTTGATGTTGTCAGATGACATTGATAGTGATGATGGCGCTCGTGATCAAATCATGAGATAGCCTGTATGTCTATGATGATGCTATCTGTTGAATGGTATGTTTGTGCTCAAGACCATTGCCTCCAATACCTCCCTAGCTAGGAGGGAGTGTTGATATTATGGTAGTTGCGGGAGGTATTTACCTCCACGTGTAACCCTGACGAGAATAGAATATTCTGGGAAGAAAGAAGAAACCCTAAAGCATTAAACTTAACCCTAGAAGACAAGTTGGCTCAGGGAAATAATTAATATTAAGTATCTAGCATCTAGAATGAGAAGTTGGCCCAGACAACTCAGGAAAATAGTATAAATACAAGTAGCCAGACCTCATTTTGTACCAGACAGCTCGAAATTTCAGCTGGGAAAAGGTGCACACTGCAGAAACTGGGCAAGTGTGCAAATCTAGGGAGCAGTTGCAGTCGGCTGCTGCTGCAATCTATATTTATGGTTTAGGCTCAGACTTTCTATTGGTTATGGTTGGACTTTCTGATCAGTCTTGGTTATATTTATGCATTAGTTGTGGTTGGCTATTAGTTTTCTTCTGGAATCATTCTCTATCAAGGTTAAGGTGCTCGGGTGTGGCTTCAGCCTATGGTTGGGTGACAATATTGTTATATTGTCTATGGTTAAGTGAGCATATCCATTACTTTCTAACAATTTGAATATAAGGTTTTTTTCCAAACATAATGAGGCCAACCTAAGCTTAAACAAGGCAATCAAAGGGTCAGATAAGACCATTGTGTATAGTTGTGAGTAATAATCAAATTGAACAATGTGGTGGTTCAACCCTTATGTTATATCTTGGTCTTAAATCTTCTTGTATTTTGCATTTAAGTAACTACTATAAGGGGCCTTCTCATTATGTTGAATGGGAAGTTCTTCACAAAGCACCTCTATAGTGTATCACATCTCCATCAACATGACATTTTTCTAGAGCTTTTATTTAGGCTCAAAAGTAATGTGACAGAGACATTACCCCCTACTTGACATAAACGTAGCTGAATATGTTTGAAAATAATTGTACATTTGACAAAGTTGTGTATTAATTGTTGAATTGAAGCATCGAGGGATTACAATGATGATAATGTGATAATATCAAAGTAAGCTTCTTGAAACATCTTACATGTATCTGAATATAAGGTTATCTCAATACAGTAAGGCCATCAAAGGGTAAGGCCATTCCAACCTATTAAGGCCATCAAAGGGCCAAATAAGACCATTGTGTGAAACTACATATAATTAATTAAATTGAACAAAAACATTGATTCAACCCTTATGTTACACTTTGTTCTAAAAAAGTCTTCCTTGTATTTTGCATTTAAATCATTTCTAGAGATATTTCTGATTATGTTAAATGGGTAAGCAAGTTATTTACAAAGAAACCTCTAAAACGTATTACATCTCCATTAACATGATGTTTTACGTAGTCTCTATTTAAGCACAAAAGTAATGTGACAAGGACATCACCCCTCTATTTGACATAAACATACGTTAAATGTGTTTGGAGGTAGTAGGTACACTTAATAAAGGTGTGTATTAACGGTCTAAGTGTGTATTTAGAAACATTGCAAGGGATTATGATGTTTTCATATCAAACTATAATTTTGAAAGTATATGTTGAAACCATATAGAACCTATAAATTAGTGCTTGCATTAAGTCAGGTGTCATTTCTGTTAAATGTGTGTTTCCATAGAAACTCCACATCCTGTCTACATAGAAACTCCACATCCTGTCTACTTTTGAGGGAGGAAGGAAGATATGTGATAGAATTTTTGTGTTTTTAACATATTTTCTACTTTGAAAAAGGGAGGAAGATATGATTGGGTAATCTTGTCACTATGCAATGTAATCATGTCACCTCACTTATTACTTTGAAGAAGAAAAAAAGAGATTTAATAGCAATTTTGTCATTTCTCTATTAATATTTATTGCATATGTCATTCCACACATATATTTACTATGAATAAAGAGATGTGATGACATTAAATGTTACTTTGAATAAAGAGATATGATAACATTACCATTTAAGATACTTGCCAATGAAGCAATTGTTGGACGTTTGTCTTAACACATTGACCAAATACCTATCATCTTCTTCATCTCTTTTTGAAATTGCATAAACAAACTTGATAAGCATCAATAAAATAAGGCAATCCACATGTGATCAAAATATTAAAAAAAAAATGTATATTTTGAGAAGGGATGGTTTTAATGAATAACCATACTTGATAAGTATCAATAAAATAAGGCAGCCGCATGTGATTAAAATATTCATAAAAAATTATATAAATTGAGAAGGGATGGTTTTAATGACTAACCATATAATAATAATGAATGTCTAAAGGGAGAGTTTCAATGTATAACTATAACAATAATAATAATAGATATCTTAAGGGATGGTTCAATGAATAAGAAAAACCCTAGTAACCATAATAGTGGAATTTTCAAGGTAGATGTCTTATAGGGATGGTTTTGATGAATGACCATCATAATAATAAATGTATGGATGGATGGTTTCACCATGATATGATGGTTTCAATGAATAACTATAATAATAATGGAATGAAACCCATAATAACTATAGTGATAGAACTTTTAAGGTAGGAATAATGGAAGTAAAATACCTGACCAATAACAAGCGTACAACATGGTCTATAAGAAAAATCATAATAATAAATCAAAGCATGTATTATAGGAAAAATCATAATATTAAATCAAAGCAAGGTTCATAGAAACATCATGATAGTAAACTAAAGAATATTTAATAATAATAAGATGTAAGTACATGCCTAAAATCAATGAGATCTGTGAAAATTGGATAGAGGTTAAAAAATGGACACTTGTCTAAAAGAAATAGAACACTAGTAGTATCAAGGTTGTAGATAAAGAGCTATCAAATTGTAAAATTGAAGTCATAATTACTGTCGAGGCCAAGCATAGAATATGGTTAGCTCTTTCATGGGAAATAGTTGTTTAATGGAAGCATCATATGACTCGACTACATTAACCATCATAAGAATTGACAAAATTGAGCTCGAAGATTGATGACCAAGATGCATTACGAAGCATGGAAATATATATATTTAAATGTACAATGAGTTACATTTAAATAATAAACAAGTTGACATGCATCATGCTTATGTTTATATGGAAGCTTTATAACTATATTTTTAAAACTAATATTCAAAGCTTGAAAGGTGGTATTGGGTTTAATAGATACTTGGTATTAGATGATTTGGCAGTCTCAATGGTTTCTCCTTAAAACTTTGTGCTTGGTCTCAATGCAGAGAAAACATATACTTTTGGGAACTCAATTATAATTATTTTTACATCCAATGCAAAAGCATAATAGTTAAAATATATTTAAATAATGTTATTCCAATCACTTGAGTACTTGTCGGCATACTTGTTAGTCAAACATTTTGTTTTTAGCTTTTTGGTTAGACTCATTTTTTAAGAGTAAATACAATACTTGCTATTTTACTGGTCAATCAAATCATTTCTTTGGTTGTTTTTTTTCAAAAAATGCAACGACAATAAATATATAAACATTACACTTGTGAGTAAAAACATTTCTTTTGTTGTATTTTTGGAGAAAACATAATTATAATAATCATATAAACATTAAAATGCAACAAAAATAACCATATTAACATTTTGCCTATAAGTAAAAGCATTTATTTGGTAGTTGTTTTTGAAAATCACAGGGATCAAGGATCAAAGTAGTTATTTTGTAAAAAAATCATTAACATATACTACTAATAATTTAAGTTTGATTAAAAAAATGTTTTTTTTTTATAGAATAAATTGTTTTATCATAATATTTTATTTTTTTCATTTGGTATTAGCAATGAAGGTTATGTTTCTACATCGATATTTAAATTATTCATTTTAAATAGATAATTCCATTATATATCCACACACCTAAAATATTACTACTTAATTTTTATAATTGTAATAGACATATTAACTTTGAAAAAGGAAGGAACTAGTTATATTGTGACTAGTCCTTTCTGGTGACACTACTAATTGTAATAGACATATCAACTTTGAAAAAGGAAGAGACTAGTTATAATGTAACTAGTCCTTCCTAGTAACACTAATAATTGTAATAGACATATCAACTTTGAAAAATGAAGGGACTAGTTATAATGTTACTAGTCCTTGTTGTGTAACACTAAAGAAATTGTTGTAATAATTGTAAATATCAAGAATTAGTATGACTTCAAATCCTTGTTTTAAAGAAGACATTAATGATAATGTGCTCTATCAAAACCCTACACATTGTGAGTATATTAATGGAATTTACTTATACACTAAGAAGAGATGCCTCACTTGTTTTTTTTACGATTAAAAATTAAGTTAATTTCAATATTATTTTAAACATTGAACTTTTTAGCCATCCAAGTATCAAAATTTGAATCTATTTTTGAAGTAAAAATAAAGTTGAATAGTATTAACTTGAACAATAATAGTGAATAGTTATATCTAGACAATAGCTATGCAAAGAGACAAATTCTTGTATGTATTGAAGACACACCAAATCTAATGAAGATGTTGAATGTGACAATATTGTAGTAGTTAAAGATAGACTTTCAAAAATATTTACATGCTACATTTTTTTTTTTGCTATTAAATTTGGTTGCAAAAAAAACAAAGTTTGGAAAATAAATAAAAATGAAAGAACATTGTTGGAAGAATTTATGCATTAACTCATTATATTTTGTGTCAAATTTGTAATTTCCTAAGTAAAATTTTAATAACCCCCCTCCCAAGAAACAAAATAAAATTATATGTATAATAAATGGGTGAATCTCATAGTACATAGGATAATTTGAAGAATATATATATATATATATATATATATATATGGAAAATATTTTATTAAATTATATAATCTTATATAATCTTGTAAAATCTTGGTGTATATTTCACCTAATTATAAAATCTTGTAAAATATTGGTGAATCTTTTACTAAATTATAAAACATTGTGAAGTATTGGTGAATATTTTGATAAAGTATAAAATCATATATAATAATAGGAAAATATATTCATTAACCTGTAATATACTCAATTTATATTTTTGAAAAAATAAACATAATTTGTCCCTCCTCCAAATAATGTTGCGAGCATCAAGGGTTGTGTTTGTTAGGGTTCTTATTGTATACTCTTGCATATCCATCTATCAGTTTTAATGATAATTCACCACAAAGTTCTTATATGTGTTGAGCTTGACCACCACATATGTCAAGCTCGAAAGATATTAATCTTTACTCTACCACTTCTATTGTGGATTCTTTATTTTTTATTCATCGATTATGAAAGGACCCTTCAAACAAGTTCATCATAGAATGTTATTGAATAGGAGGGCACATAATTATGTCCACCAATAACTCCAAAAGTATAAATATATTGATAGTGAAGGAATAATTCATACTTGTGATATATGAATAATGTCTAATGTATATGAGTGCATAAATGTAATGAAGTAGACCAAGCTTAATGTCTACGTATGAATGAAAGATGAGGATTAGGAGAGATATTAGGTATGAGGATCTCATGGATTGAGTTAGGAGATTTAAGAAGATATGGTGGAGATGGCTATGGATATGATGCGATCTAATTGTATAATTAATACTTAGTAGTTATGGTCACCTATGGTTATATAAAGAGACCACTTGCACAATAAAATATACACACGAAAATGTTATTATGTAATATATATTTTTCCTTGAAGGATTTCTTGAGTATAATTCCTGGTGTCCCTTGTTTCAATCTATGTTTTTATATATTTGTTGCTTGCTATTAAAGCCAACATTTGGTATCAAAGCGTCATGGTGTGATCCATGGGTTGTGTCAAAGAACGAATATTGAAGCGTCTTTATTTGCAGATCTTAAAATATTTTTTTGAGAAATATCTGGCCAAAGATTCAGAACAGCAATGGCCATGATAGTTTTATATATACAGGCAGTTTTGTTTGGGCATGATCGTAGAATGGAGATTGGCATTTTTGGCTATCCAATCAATCATGGTGTTCTTGTCCTTTATATGGACATTCATTATGGAGCACATAGTAAACGTTATAACGCTCAGGGTCGAGCTACTGTCAGCACTGGAGAGCTTCATTGATCCTTCCCGACTGGTTTTATAGACTCTTGAGAATAGAAATGGAGTAGATAACTTGTTTAAGTGTGTTGTTTGTGGCGATATTTGCACTATACATGAGCACTTTCACAACAAAAAGGCAAGAAGAGTTCATGAAGACCACCATCTCAAAGCATGGATGAGATCCTTATTGATCTGGATGACAAATTTGATATCACCATTAAAAAATCTCAGCTTTTAATGCATTGGAAAGACTCTGAAAACTTTCCCATGGACCACTGAAAGATCAAGTTTTTAAGAATTGTATCAGAATTGGATGTTGATTCATTTTTGAAGGATGTTACTCTTGTGTCAAACAAGAATTTGATGGACCATATGCAATTCTTGTGTCAAACAAGAGTTTGATGGACCATATACAATGCGTGTACCCAGAAAATCTACACTGCATTTCCATAAAACAATATTTTTTACCATTTCTGCAAAGAAGAGAGAATTATCACGCATTGAAATTTACGAAGTCTATTCTAGAGGAAGAAGGCATGGTTGTCCCAACGAAATAATAGATGGTGGAATTAGTGGAAAAACTCAAATTTTGATGATCGACTAAATTCAATTGAAGAGCCTAAGCTTCCTACAAAAGATGAATCTACAATTGAGACCGCCTTCCAATGAGTCCGTTGGAGCAAAGGAGAATATCACAACAGCTGGAAAGATGATGACCCTGGCCTTGGAAGATGAAGTGTGGTAAAGTCATTTGAAATCAAGATGGTCAAAGTCTCTTTTGTACCTTTGTAAACGTCTTCATATTTTGTGTAAAAGATCCATGGGTGTATATTGAGATTTGGGAGTAAAAAATTTAGTTTTGAATTTTAATTTCAAAGTAGAGTTTTTAAAAAATTGCTAAAGTTGAAAGTTGAAAATTTATTAATGTATAGAGTCAAAGCTGAAGGTTATAATGTAAGTGGTTGAGAGTCAAGGTTACATTGAGTCATATTCCATTTTGGATCAAGGTGGACCTTTACATTTTCTACTACACCATGTGTGGGGATGGCCCAGATTGAATCTCGTAGAAATTCTTATAAGGCCTTGCGGTTTCCAAACCCAACTACCTCATTACTTTCAAGGACATGATACTTGCACCTACTCCTGAGTCAAGCATACAATCATTCAAAAGTTTATTATTCACTTGTAATGAGATGAAGAAAGGTGGGTGTTCGTCATATTGTGGTTTTAAATGATTTGCTTGTAGCATTATAGGTCCACAGGCTCACCTTGTACCTTGAAGAACATCTCAACTCTACTTTTCATTGAAGGAATCTTAATGATCTTTTTCAAAGGTACGACTACATTGATCTTTGCCAAGACACCATCATTAGTCTTTGGCAAAGTGGAACTAGGAAGTGAATTGCTTGTTGGTGGAGGAGGAGGTCCTTGTTGGGGAGGCTTAGGGTCACTGGGTGGAGCTTGTGACGCATTTCTTTGTTTTGTGTACACTTGTTATTCCTTCTTCCTAAGTCTCTCCCTCAACTCCTCATCCAGGTTGTTTATAATTTCCATCCTAGCTCTCTTGGTTGTTTCCTTTTTGCCTTCCTCAAGTTGTCTAGGTGTGATATTGAGGCACACTTGAGGAGATACAGTGAACATATGGTTCATGGTATCAAAGACATTCATTTGATCAGGTTACCTATTATTGCTTGGGCATTCATATTCCCAATGTGAGTCCTCGCAAGGCAAGCACCAAGGAGACTCCTCTTGACTTATAACATTTGAAGGATCTAGATTTTTTGAAACCCTTTGTTCATTTGAAGGCCTAGCTCTCCATGCTTGGCTAGGATTTTGGGGTTGTCCCCTAAAAGGAGGCTTGGGGGCTTGTTGTTGTGCCCTCTCCAAGTTAGTGATGTTGTTCATCATCAAGGTTTGGTTCTTGGTGAGGTCATTTATAGCCTCTTCAAGACATTCCCATGGAGCGCTAGTATCTTAGCGGGCTCAACATCGTCTGCTATCATTGGTTTGGTATCGGCCTTGGCCCTTGAGGCACGAAAAGGTTCTACATTGCATGATGAAATATTAGCGTCAATTTTTCTAGCCATTTCTTTGGCTTCCTGAATAGTCTTTGGACCCTTGTCCTTGAGCAAGTATCTAAAATGTCATGAGAAAGCCTTGATGTAGAGGAAGAGAAGGTAATCTCCCTGAAGGTGATGGTTGCTAGGGATTTGTTGAAGCAACTTTTCAAACTTGGCACTAAACACTCTAATAGTTTTATTTTTTGATTTCTTGATTTTGGTACGTTGTGTCAACAACATGTTTGGATCCTCTTCAGTACTCCATATTTTAAGAAAGGTATCCTCGAGTTGATCCATAGTCTTGATTCTCTTATCAGGGAGACTACCATACCATCTCCTAGAAGCATTGGTAAGAGCGGCCGAGAAGATTTTCATCACCAAATCTTCGGCATCATCACTCACAGGATTAAGTTGGAAGAAGGCCCAAAAGTTACTCATATGTTCTTCAGCAGTAGTCACACCATTACCATGAAACTTGGGCCGCCACTTCTCATACTTAGGAGGCATATGTTGAGGGTATCCCAAGATAGAAAACATATCCAAAGTCTTGAAGATAATGAATGCCCATTGCTTTTAACTCATTGTAGGCAAAGGAAGGTTTCCACCAAACAAGGATTTCATTACAGGTGAGTTGCGGGAAACCCTTCTCTTATAAGTCTTAGGAGGGTTAGTATACCTCCTTCAACTTTGTGGAGTCACCAGATGATCATCCTTATGTCATCAAAGGAAGGTGAGGGAATCACCTTCAATGGAGTCGCCAGGTAAACTTGAGAGATAAGGGCTTCGGGAGAATTTTACCAAAAGTTAGTCATTGAGGAGAATGACTTAATCCTCCCCGACAACGGCACCAAAATGTCATCACATGATTTGTACTTGTGCAAAACCCCACCAAAAGTCCTCAAATCTTGCGTAACTACAGAATATCCCACCACTATCACCTTAGTAAGAACTTCCCACGTTTTAGTGGTGGAAGAGGTCCACCACAAGGGAGGCTTCCTCAATGACCTCGAGAGATCAAAGTAGCAAGTATAGTAGCCAAGCCACTACCCCCTCTCTTGATCGTCGAAAAAAGGTCTAGGTCAAGGAAAGATAAGAGGTATAAGGTGTTTGAGTACTTTCCCAGAACAACAACACTTTGTAGCATGTATATGATTATTTCCAAGTTCAAACAAGCAATAAATGCCTCTTAAAGACACTAGACATGAAAAATTGCTACAGTTGTTATGAATTTGCAAAAATGAATAGTAGTTTAACAACGGTAAATAAATTGTAAAATAAAAAACAAATGTTGATTAGAAATGCAACAATTGGCAAGGAAAACTTAACACAAATCCATTAGAACAATATCCAATTGTTGAATGCAATTTCTGAATGAGTTAGACCACCTTTACAAGAGTGTATGCAACAAATAAGAGTGTTATCATATGGTTGTACCAAACTTTTGCAACACCAGCAAGTTTACTAGTAGGTTAGCCAATATTAGTGTTAGTAAAGTTAGTAGAGAGCTTAAAAGAGTTCGAAAAGAGTGTGTGTTGATCAATTTAACCACAAGAGAGTTTTAAAATCAGTGATGTTAAGGGCTATGGAGTCTTTATAACAGCACATGCAACAATACTTGGAGCTTTATCTAGTTGCAACCAAGAGGTAGGATGCAATCTCTAAGGTGTTAGCACATTAGGGCCTTAGAGGTTAAAACTTGAGGAGAAGGATTTCTAGAGTGCAATCACTTTTGGTCCATAGAAACCTTTTCTCCCTTCATGTAGCTTCAACAAGGTCAAAATCAAGTGTCTAGAGCTTAAATCCTAAAGTGTTATCACTTTAGGATTTTAGAATACTAACCCTAGCAAGAAAGCTTCACAAATTTTGAACAAGAATAACCTTGTGAGATGAGGAAGCACTTATGCTCCTCTCTTAGGGTTTTACCAAGCAAGAAGTCTAGCATAAAGTAGCAAGATTCATCATGAAGCATAACAACACAAAGATAAATTGTAGAAAATTAACTTACTTTAGCCAAGATACCATGAGACAAAACCCTAATTGCAAAAATTCCTCTTCAAAATCAACAAAACCATTCACAACTTGATCCTCCAAGCATAGTGCATAAGTGTAGAAGAGCAAGATAGCCAAAGCAGGCGAAAATTCCAGACTTTTTCCCTTACAAAGGTGAGAAGTTATGATGAAAAATGAAATATGAGGGTGGCCCATTTATACGAGGCCAACTTAAACCAATTTGTCCACATAATTTTGTCAACTACAAAATAGAAAAGGGTTGACCCCTTAATTTGCTTCTACAATATCCCAAAATGAAAAATACATAAAATAAAATCCTAGAAGGGTGATGTAATGCCTTGCCTCCCAAGGTCATCTGTCATGCCTCAACTGCACAAGGGTGTGTCTTCTCACCCAAACCATGTCAAGCAACCTCTGAAACTTCATGATCCATTAAACCCTAGCCTCCAAAAGATGACGTCAAGGCTAGAAGGGTTATGTCATAGGCCTTCGAAGGCCACGTCCAAGTGTAAGAGGGGTGCAATCTCATCCCCAAGTGATGCAAAGGTGCCTCCAAAGGCAACATCCTCCATCCTCTATGCAAAAATTCTTAGGGGTGCTCTGCCCAACATGTGGGCTTTCAACTCATGTATGTGGCATAATGACCAACATGTTCAAAACCAAGCCCATCTATCCATCGTCCAAGCTTCCAAGGGTGTGAGAGGCATTGCCTGAGGGCGTTGATTCATTGGATGACTCACTTCTCTTCATCACACGTGCCAAAGTCTTGCAATAAGGAACAACATCATGGGCACAACCCAAGATGTTTCCGCAAAGAACCATGTTAGGGGCATTCAAAACAAAACTAAATATAAGACAAAGTAAACCAGTGTTCATAAGACACATTAGTCCTTAAATCATGCAAAGTAATTTGATGCCTAAGGTACAAGCCATGTAAACAATTCAACCCAGTATCCCCTTCAAGTATCACCCAAGCCCAAGACCCTGTGAGGGTTACCAAGTTTAGGTATGGGAGGGATTCCATCCAACCCTATTAGGTGTGCCACCTAGACAAGAAATAAACAACCTAGGTAGACGGATAGGTCCCGAGAGTGATAAGGGAAATTAAAAACCCATCAAGAGTAAGTGTGGAGATGTTATGGTTTAGGGTTTTCTTCATGGCTTATGGTGTCCATATCTATGAGCGCTTTTTTTGAGGGTGTGCTTGCTCTTGACTTACCCAATATTTGTGTGCCACCTTTTTCCAAACCCCTTTTTGCCATCTTTTCCCTACTTTCATTTATAATTTGCAAATTTGAGGGTCCCCCTTTATGGGTTTCCAAGCTTTAGCATTACTTTTTTGGGATCGAGGTGAGCACTAAATGAGTAGACTCAAGTTGGACCGGATTTTGATGGTTCTAATTTGTTATGTTCACTTTCTTTTTAGCATCATTTTCTTATTTTTTTAAAGCATCTACAATCTACCTCCGGGTCGTTAACCCCTTTCTCATGAGAGTATGGGCCATAGTCGAATTTCAAAATATGTGAGAGGCTTCATGGTGGAAAGTGTTAAGTATGGTTGGGAGCGAAACGTTACCCAAAGGTAACCTCGATTGCACTTTGTATGAGGAATTTATACCTCTGGCATGTTGACTTATCCTAATGACCTTAACGAAACTGAGTGGATGCCACATTAGCTCCCATTATTGACCCACATGGAACTAGTCACTTGTGGAATTTCAAGAAGATTCTAAAGGGTCCAAGACCCTAACCCTAATTGAGAGTTGAGGCATGCAAAAACCCAAACTATAACCCTAAACATCTATCAAGACATGTTAAATACTAAGTTGTTAGGAAAGGAAGGGGTTTCATTCTTATTGTATTGATTTGTTATTTTGTATTTGAACAGAGAAAGTGAGTGGGATCTTGGAGTAGAGCAAAGGAAGTAGAACACACTATAGCAACCATATAGGTCATAGTGTCAATGGAAACTCCATAGTGAGTTCAATTTTCTTTGTATTTGCATTTCATATCTAAGAAGAAACAAAAAAGGCATAGTCCTCACCTTTTGGCTAAGTTTTCCCATACTCAGTTTTGCAAGATACATCTTGTATTCATTATGTGGATGGTGTGGTATTAGTTTTACATTTATTTCATTATCATCTTATTTCACTATTCTAAACGCTAGTCTACTAATATTAAATTTTAATCTTAAGAAAACACTACATAACAAACATTTTATAGAAACTTGTAAGATAGGTTATGAGGAACTATTCAAGTGTAACATCCATGGCAGTTTACAGATCAATTTTCAACATATCTTTAGATTTATAGGATTGAATCACAAGTGCCTAATTTATGCAAAGAGATTAAATGACATATGTGTTCCTTTGACGAGGATAAATTATGTTCACGGTGTTGCCAGAGCCATGCAAATCCTAACCAACCTTTGTACATCATCACACTAGCATGCCACATGGAAATTCATGGCACCTCCATTGTATTATAAATTATATTGATCATCATTTTGTGTTTATTATGATGCATGCATTTTTGGTACATGTAGAAAATATTTGAACACTAGAACTAAATTGAATCTCTCATTACTACTGTCGAGAGTTATTAAAAACCTCAAAGTTCATTTTTTAATTGCCCATTATTTCACAATTTATAGCATTTGGGTTGTAATCTAAGTGGTTGTTTGGGTGTTAATGTTAGGTCAATGCACAATCATGATTGTTGTGTACTTACACACATTAACTATCTTAGTATCTTCATGGTAATCAAGGGCATAGGGAAACATTTTGATGTATTGTGTTTCATCCCAATTTTGGCTATGTCAAGCTATGTATGCTTTATTATGTGAACAAATTATATATCAATATAGGGAAACATTTTGATGTATTGTGTTTCATCCCAATTTTGGCTATGTCAAGCTATGTATGCTTTATTATGTGAACAAATTATATATCAATATAATTGAGAAATTTTCGATTGGAAAAAAATATATGTGTTCATGTTAAGACAACACTTTAATTCCTAAATGATGGAATTTCTTGACCAAAATTTGTGCAAATTGAACATAGTTTGTACTAGTATGCAGCATCTAATGTTAATTTAACCTTTTTCATTAATAATATGAACAAAGCCCTAAAATTATGAAGTTGAGCATTAGTGCAAGATTTAAGGGCATTAAGATGATCATAACATTCTTTGAAGTGATTAGAACGTCATTTGTAATAGTGCAACAAATAAGTTTATTTTTAAATGTTTAAGGCAATTAAAACTTACAATAGAAACAAACATAAATCTGAATTTTATAATTATAATATATATCAAAAGAATGATAAATAAAAATTTGAAAACAACATTATTTTTTAAAAAAAGATTATATATTTAGAATATAAATTTATCATATATGTTAAAAGAAAGATAAATAAAAATTTGAAAACATTATTTCTTAAAAAAAATAATGATTAAAATAATAAAAATTTGAAAACAATATTATTTTTTAAAAAAATTATGGTTAGAATAATAAACATTTGAAAACAACATTATTTCTTTAAAAAAAATTATGTTTAGAATATACATAATCTTATATAATGATGATATATGTCAAAAGAAAGATAAATTTGAAAACAATATTATTTCTTTAAAAAAATTATATATTTAAAATATATATAATTGTATCTATAAATGTTTATAGTTTCATCATATAATCTTCTATAATGATGATATATATCAAAAGAAAGATAAATTTGAAAATAATGTTATTTCTTAAAAAAAATTATATATTTAAAATATACATAATTGTATCTATAAATGTTTATAGTTTCATCATAGGTATCTATAAATGATTATAGTTACATCATAGATAAATACGTGTAGCATATTTAAAAATATCATTAGAATCCAAGATATTCGAAAGGATTTGGAAAAATTATTTTTTTTAGTTTATGTAGCTTGACCCACTATGTTTGTTAGGTTAAAGCTAAATTAAAAGATACCACCTAATAGAAGAAAAGCCTTGAAGTCATGAGGGCTTTAGTGCAAGATTGGAGGGACTTAAGATAATCAAACATTTTTTAATTTAAATTGGTTTGTAATAGTGTTATATAAAAAATAAAAAATAAAAAAATGTTTAAGGAAATAAAACTTTTTAGTATCAACAAATATATATTTAAATTTTATAATCATGATCTCTGTCAAAAGAAAAATTAAAACATTCTATGTTTTTACTTTTTTTCGGGTATGTTTTCTCCATGAGTTTTGCCGAAAATCCAGCCAAAAATTTAGAAGGATCGTTGGAATTGCAGATTTATGTGGTTGAGATTAGATATTTCAAGTACTTGGGGGGGTTTTTGTTGAGATTTGAGTACCTTAGAAAGTGGTCCCCTTTTGGTTTTGGGTCTCTAACCACTAGAC
This sequence comes from Picea mariana, assembly GCA_032191745.1. Classification (NCBI taxonomy): domain Eukaryota; kingdom Viridiplantae; phylum Streptophyta; class Pinopsida; order Pinales; family Pinaceae; genus Picea; species Picea mariana. The sequence continues at coordinate 83,779 of JASDQU010102037.1, forward strand.
GGAAATACTTTGGGACTATGTACCTTGTACTTTATGTCTAATTCCACTTTGACTTCACTTAAGTCAAAAAGTTGGAATTTTGTCACTTAAGGCAAAAGCGACATTTTATTCACTAAGTGGGTGAATGAAGGGACATAAAGTGAACTTAGGAAACTTAACCAAAAGTGGGTTTTGAGGTGAGATTCTTTTGAAGAGATCCCACCCATTGATTATAGATGGTTTGGGGTGATCCTAGCCGTCCATCTTTAGGTTTCCTTATGGATGGTTCAAGAGGGGCGCATAGAGCCAAGAGAGGTTCATTCCTTCATTTGTTCACCAAGAGAGTTGAGAGAGGAGCAAAGGGATGAGAATGGAAGCATTTGGTGAGGAGAGCTTGGGCGCCTCCATTCATGGAGAGTGCTAGGAGGCTTGGAGCATCATCATTTGTGTGTGAGAGTACTTGCTAGTTGGAGGGTGCACCTTTGGAGGAGGGTGTATGCTTAGCAAGGCACTAGGAGTTCTTGTGCTACTTCAGATCTGACAGGTTCATCTTGGAGGAGGCACAAAACAGCTTGTTTGTGTGCAAGGGTTTCTTCATTGGATAAAGGAGGAGGAAGGGCACATTGATTTAGTGGATAGAGCATCAAAGAAGGAAGGGCACACTAGCTTGGGCACATTCTTCTTGGAAACTGCTTGACAAGCTTGAGAGGAGCTTGCTACATAGAGAGGTTCTATTGTATTGTATTCCTTGTTATATTCCTTACTTGAGATCACACTTATATATACTTTCATCAATAGTGGTTTTCCCCGAGGGCGTTTTATCCAAGGTCGTGTTGACCAAAAATACCCGTGTTCATTTTTCATGTATGCTTAGTGTTTAAATCAATAATAGGAGCTTGTAAAGATCCTAGAGGAGTGCTATATGTTTTGAGGTTTACATGTACTAACACTTGGTTACTAAAACTACTTGCAAGGGCACCTTAAAAGAGCATATATCCATCAGTTGAGTGTTGAGATTATGTACCTTGGGAAGTGTTCCCCATGTGTTTGTTAGCTCCTAAACACATGTGGGAAGTATTATGTATTGTGTGCCTTGTATTTTATATCTAATTTCACTTTGACTTTGGATATTTAAGTCAAAAGTGAAATTTGGTCATTTTAGCGTAAATGACTATTAATTCACTTTGTGGGTGAATTAGGAGACATAAAGTGAACTTAGGGAACTTAACCCAAAGTGGGTTTGAGAGTGAGATTATTATGGGATGATCTCAACCTTTGATTGGACATGAGATGGGATGATCTCATCCGTCCAAATTTTAGGTTTCCTTATGGAGGTTCAAGAGGGGCACAAAGGGCAAAGGAGAGCTCATTCACTCATTTGTTCACTTGGAGAGTTTGAGAGAGAGCATGACGATGAGGTTGGAGGCTAGAGTTGAGGAAAGCTTGGGCGCTTCTATCCATGGAGGTAGCCACAAAGCATAGACCCTCATTTATTTGTTGGAGTTGATCTTGCTTGGAGGAGGGCACAGTTGGTGAGGAGGGCACAATGACAACAGGGAGGACTTACAAAGCTCATATTGCAGTGAGGACAGTTTCAGGGGAGAGCTACAGCACAGATTCAGAGTACTGTGGGAGGGTTTTTTCATCAGAGCTTCCATTCAGCAGAGCGCTTCAATTCAGTGGTCTTGGCAAGTTGTGAGGAGGGCGCACCATCCAAAGGCGCATCTTCTTCATTTATACTTGTGTCTCAGCTTGGTTCAGGCTGCTATTGTATCAGGTTCATATGTTTATTGTACTTATTGTGTTCCACCTTCTATTCTCCACATATATACACTCATATTCCAAATTGGTTTTCCCCGAGGGGGTTTTATCCAGGGTCATGTTGACCAAAAATACTTGTGTTCATTTTTATGTATGCTAGTGTTTAGAACAACACTATTTCAGCTCTAAGAGATCTCTAGGTGTGTTATATAGCTTATGGTATGCATGTGCTAACATATTGTGACAAAACTACATGCTAGAGCACTTATATGGCCTATGTAACTATAACAAAACAACAAAGAAGTTACTGAAAAGTTTGTTGTTATAAAACAACAACAAACCCTTGTTTGACAATTGAAACTTAGAGCCAACTTGAGGTCAAAGACAGACCTAGTTGGTAGCTTGTTAGGACCTGGAAAATCTTCATGGTATCAGAGCTTGGTGGTTAATTTTTGCTTAGTTTTGGACAGCATCTTGGTGCACTGTTTTAGACATCTTTTGGGCAGATTTTGTGGACAACCATTGACTGAGTTTAGTGGCAGTTTGTTGGCAGAATTTAGTGGAAAGTTGTATAGCAATTTGTGGACATTTTCGTCAGTCTCTTTTCACACCTACGTGGTAGGAACGAGGCTGATTTTTCACGACCTCTTTTCACACCTATATTGCTAGGAGTGAGGTCGATGTTCATTTGCCTCTTTTCACACCTGTGTTGACATGAGTGAGGCAACATTCCTTTACAGTTGCAGCATCAGTTTGAGTGCAGTCGGTAGTGATGTCAGCATCTCAGATGCATGTGGAGGATAGGCTAGCTGAAGATAGCAACTAGTCGCCTTGGAAGGCCAAGATTGTCTTTGCCTTTAAGGACCTTGAACTATGGGATATAGTTCATGTGGTTGTTCATGTTCCTCCTGCTATTGTTCTCGTCTTGTTAGCAGAGTTCAAGAAGAGGAACAACAAGTCAAAAAGGACGATTGTGATGCAGTGCGAGATCACATCATTCCCCACTTGACTAGGAAAGCCTATGCATTTGATATGTGGGCATCTCTATGCAAGCTTTATGAGAGCTCTAACTAGAACTGGAAGATGGTTATGTATGATCGACTCAGGGGCATTCGCATGCTCAAGAGAATGAGTCAGTTACTTCATACCTTGGTCGATACACCTAGATCAGAGACGAGCTTGGAGTCGTTGGAGAGGTAGCGGACCCAGATTCTATGGTGAGGACAACCTTAAACAACTTCACTAAACCATGGGGTCCATTTGTTCGTGGCATTGTTGCCAGGAAGATCATGCCCACTTGGGACATATTGTGGGGTGATTTCATTTAGGAGGAGACTAGACTTACATCAGAGACTTCTAGACAACAATAGACAATGCAATGTGGTGAGGATCTTGCTCTTTGGACAAAGGGAAAGAAGAAGACCGACAAGGGAGGTTGGCAGGGTCCCAAGTTTGGGGCCCCACCACAAGAGGTTCCAAGAGTTCAAAGCTCTTGTGGAGAACTAATCTGGAAAGAAGATCAAGGTCTTGCAGTCGGATAATGGAGGAGAGTATTCATCCACTCAGTTTATAGACTTTTGTGCCCAACATGGGATTAGAAGAAAGAGGAACGTACCCTACAACCCCCAACAGAACGGGGTTGTCGAGAGGAAGAACCGGGCTATCACCGGTGCAGCGAGATCCATGTGGCACGATCAGAGTTTTCCTCTTTACCTATGGGCAGAGGCAAGTGCTATTGTTGATTACCTGCATAACATGAGTCCCCACAGGATATTAGGGACGATGACTCATGAGGAGGCCTTCACTAGTAGGAGGCCTAATGTCGAGCACATCAGGATATTTGGGTGTTTGACCTATTCTCATGTCCCCTCAGAGAAGAGGACAAAGCTAGACCCCACAACCCAGCAGGAGATTCTAGTTAGATACTCAAAGGTGTCCAGAGCCTACCATATCTGCATTCCATCACTTAGGAGAGTGGTGGTGAGCAGAGATGTCAGATTTGAGGAGGGTAGGGATTTTCAGAGATCTTTAGAGTCGAGAGTCAGTGTGGAGGATGATGCAGAGGCACCGATTCAGTCTCAGAGAAAGCACAGCCTCGAGTTTCTGGTATGCCAGTTTCAGGGGTGACAGGGTCACCTTGCACAGCTTCAGGGTCACGGTCAAAGGGTGTTCAGTCAAAGGGGGCAGAGGCTTCAGGATCTCAGAGTATTGAGACTAGACCTGAGGCAGATACTCTTGGGTGGGGAGATCTCACTTCTCCATTGACTACTTCAAGGAAGAGGAGACCTAGATGGTTTCAAGAGATCCTAAAGGAGGCCAAGGAGAACGTATGAGAGCCCAAGAGATAGTTCAAAGAGAGTAGACCTCTAGTGAGACTTGGATTCTATTTGGCTTTAGTGACGAGTATCTCAAATACTTAGCCACGGACATTTGTGCAGGTAGTGGACCAGCAGATCTGGCAAGAGGCCATGTTGGAGGAGTATGACTCCATTGTGCGCAACGATGTTTGGGAGGTGGTTCTGAGGCCAGTGGGGAAGTCAGTTGTGACTTCCACGTGGTTGTACAAAACCAAGTATGTTGCAGATGGTAGCATAGAGAAACAGAAGGCTTGTTTTGTGGCGCGAGGCTTCTCTCAGATAAAGGGAGTCGACTATGATGAGACATTCGCACCAGTTGCGAGATACACCTCGATCAGAAGTATTATTGCCATAGCGACGGATATGGGTTGGAGCATACATCAGATGGATGTGAAGACCGCATTTCTAAATGGCTCTATAGATGAGGAGGTGTACATTGAGCAGCCATAGGGGTTTGAGGTGAGTGAGAGGGAGACTCATGTGTGCCTTTTGAGAAAGGCACTTTATGGTCTGAAGCAAGCTCCCAGAGCTTGGTATTCACGTATTGACACATACTTGCTTCAGATGGGCTTCGAGAAGAGCGATGTGGATCCTAACCTCTATTACATCATTAGAGGTGAGGGCGCACTCATTCTCATTCTATATGTGGATGACTTGTTCATCACAGGAGCCGAGGATCTCATAGCTGAGTGCAAGCTGGGATTTGCATCAGAGTTTGAGATGAGTGACATTGGGTCGATGCACTATTTTCTGGTTATGGAGGTATGGCAGAAGGAGGGACACATATTTCTCGGGCAGGGGGAGTATGTTGCAGATATTCTGAGCAAATTTCAAATGGAGGACTGCAGACCTATGTCGACACCCATGGTTACCAACTGGAAGAAGCTTAGTGCTTCAAATTCCCAGTTGGTAGATGCTACAGTTTATAGGCAGTTGATCGATTAACTCATGTATCTGGTCAACACTAGACCAAATATTTGTTTTGTCGTGAACACTCTCAGCTAGCATATGGTAGAGTCGAGGAGTGTTCACTAGATTGGGGCAAAACATGTGTTGAGGTACATTGTTGGGACAGTTGATTTTGGCATGGACTATATCAGAGGTGATGGGGTCAATTTGGTTGAATACATTGACTCAGGTTGGGTAGGATGTGTTACTAACAAAAAAAGCACCTCAAGGTGTTACTTTGGTTTGGGGTCAGGACTTGTTTCCTGGTTCAGCCGGAACCAGAACTCAGTTGTTTTGAGTTCCACAGAGGCAAAGTACATGGCGGCCAATTAGGCTAGTTGCGAGGCCATTTGGCTTTGTAAGATGCTAGTAGGATCATTTGGTCAAGAGATGCCACCAACTGTCATACACTTGGATAATCAGAGTTGTATCAAACTCTATGAGAATTCAGTTTTCCATGACCGATCGAAGCATATTGAGATCAAATATCACTTCATCGGAGATTGGGTTCAGAGAGGGGCAGTAAAGTTATAGTATATATCGACTGACGAGCAAATTGCAGACAACCTCACCAAAGCCTTGCCAAGGGGCAAACATGTCTACTTCAGAGACAAGATGGGCTTGGTGAGAAACACTTTCCTCGGTAAGAGGGAGTGTTGAGATTATGTACCTTGAGAAGTGTTCCCCATGTGTTTGTGAGCTCCTAAACATATGTGGGAAGTGCTATGTACTTTGTGCCTTGTACTTTGTGTCTAATTTCACTTTGACTTTGGATATTTAAGTCAAAAGTGAAATTTGGTCATTTTAGCCTAAATGACTATTAATTCACTTTGTGGGTGAATTAGGAGACATAAAGTGAACTTAGGGAACTTAATCCAAAGTGGGTTTGAGAGTGAGATTATTATGGGATGATCTCAACCTTTGATTGGACATGAGATGGGATGATCTCATCCGCACAAATTTTAGGTTTCCTTATGGAGGTTCAAGAGGGGCGCAAAGGGCAAAGGAGAGCTCATTCACTCATTTGTTCACTTGGAGAGTTTGAGAGAGAGCATGAGGATGAGGTTGGAGGCTAGATTTGAGAAAAGCTTGGGCACTTCTATCCATCGAGGCATCCACAAAGCTTAGACCCTCATTTATTTGTTGGAGTTGATCTTGCTTGAACAAGGGCACATTTGGTGAGGAGAGCGCACTGATAGCAGGGAGGACTTACAGAGCTCAAATTGCAGTGAGGACAGTTTCAATGGAGAGTTTCAGCACAAGCTTAGAGTATTGTGGGAGGGTTTCTCCATCAGAGCTTCCATTCAACAGAGCGCTTCAGTTCAATGGTCTTGGCAACTTGTGAGGAGGGCACACCATCCTAGGGTGCATCTTCTTCATTTGGACTTGTGTTTCAGCTTGGTTCAAGTTGTTAGTGTATCAGGTTCATCTGTTTATTGTACTTGTTGTATTCCACCTTCTATTCTCCACATATATACACTCATTTTCCAAACTAGTTTTCCCTGGGGGGTTTATCCAGGGTCATGTTGACCAAAAATACTTGTGTTCATTTTCATGTATGCTAGTGTTTAGAACAACATTATTGCAGCTCTAAAAGATCTCTAGGTGTGTTATATAGATTATGATATGCATGTGCTAACATCTTGTGACAAAACTACATGCTAGAGCACCTATATGGCCTACGTAACCGTAACAGAACAACAAAGAAGTTACTGAACAGATTGTTGTTATAAAACAACAACAAACCCTTTTTTGACAGTTGAAACTTAGAGCCAACTGGAGGTCAAAGGCATACCTAGTTGGCAGCTTGTTAAGACCTGGAAAATCTTCATTGAGGGCATAATTCTTGACAAATTTGAATAGACTTGTTTGTTGTCCTAAAACGTAGCAAATGACAAATTTGATTGATGAAACTTAGAGCTCAACAAGAGGTCAAAGACAGACCTGTTGGGCAGCCCTCATAGTTCCTCAAAAATCTACATTTTTTAGGGCGTTGAATTGATTTATGCATTCAAAAATGTGATTCAAGCAATGTAAAATTGTGATTTCACCAACAATTGTTTTGCCAAATTTTGGTGATAGTTGCCGGAAAAAGTAAAAAACATAGAATGTTTAGACTAAGTCATAAAAAAAATAGAAAATATTATTATTTATTATGTGCATGTGTAAAAATGTAAGTAGTTTTATCGTAGATGAAAACATGTTACATGTTTAAAACTATCATTAAAAACCAAGATATCCAAAGGGATTTGGAAAAAAATGGCTTATGCAACATAAATTGCTCAATTTGTTAGGTTGAAGCTAAATTTAGAGGCAATGTCGTCAAATAACATATAGTTGAAGAGTGGGTAAAGAGAGGAGTCCCATTCAAAATATTTGAGTTTCAAATAGCGTGCATCTGTTATAAAACACAAACCTATCATAAAATGTACACACATTATAAGATACAAATGTATTATAAAACGTGTGCCATGATTTATAAGACAAATGCATTAAAGAAAAGTACATGTTAGAAAGCACAAATGTGTTATAGCATGTCCACGCATCATAAAAAACAAATGTGTTATAAAACACGCACACATAACATAATGTGTGTGTCACTGAACCAAAATAAGCAAGCGATAAACATTATACATCTTTCATCACTTTTGGATCCTTCTTAGTGCTTAATAGATCTTAGGTTTAGATGGATCTATGTCGATATAGAGATAAAATAAAAAAGATCTATGTCCTTTTACAAATGAAGGTCGAGTACTAGAAACTTCATTTATGGGCTCACTACCTATTTTCCTCCCCTAATAATGGTCAAGACATTGGGACTCGTCATTCATAGGAAAAACCTCCTAATGGCACTCATATTCCACAAGAAGGCCAACAATCCCCTATAGATGATCTGCAAGGTTGTTCGAGGAAACATTCACAAACCTTGACACATACAGCCTTCATTTAGGATGTATGGCGCTAGTGTCATTTATTGACAATGGTAAAGGACCTAAGACCCATTCCTGGTGGGTAAAACCTTGTTATTGTTGAAATTTTGGTATGCTCGTTTAACCATAGACAATGTCACCCAACCATATGCACAAGGCCACCTCCGAGCATCCTAACCTTTACTTAGAATAATTCAGGCAAGTCTATTCCATAACCAACAGATAAACCCTAGTTGCCAACTGCAACAACAACTCAAGACAAGTAGAGCGCGCTTTCTCCGAGGGAAGCGCACAAGAGAGCGATTCTCCATAGAACAAGTACCATACACAGCAGCTGCAGTTGCACTACTCTCTCAGACTTGCGCCATACTTAGTAAGAATATCACCAAGAATATCACCAAGAGTTTTACCAAGAACCACCAAGAGAATCATCAACATAGCGCTAAAGAGAGACCAAGACCCAAGAGATTACCATACGCCCTTATTCCTCCTTGCAGTTGCAACTGCAGGTCTCCACAAGACTTGCGCACTTTTTTGGTTGTCCAAATGAGCTAAAACATCCTCTATTTATATTAATCTATCCAGTGACTTTTCTAACTGGGCCGACCTAACTTTCTGGTAATTATTTTTTCTATTTATCTTTTTCCAGTGGACCCAACTTGTATTTCTAAAAGATAATAATCTAATATTATTATTTTGCTAGGCCAACTTGTCTTCTAGGGTTTCCACACATTTGTTTAATGGTTCATTTGCTTCTAGAATATTCTATTCTAAGTCAAAGGTTACACGTGGAGGTTATTAGCTTTTGTAACTACCAAAACATCAACAGTTATCTTGGAAATATCCACACTCAAAGGATAATGGTACCATTAATTATCACAATGACAAAACCAACATAGATTAGTCTTAACCTTGGATCTTTTAAGCACCAAGAGGTTTGAGCCTTCATCACTTTTGGATCCTTCTTAATGCTTAATAGATCTTAGGTTAAGATGGATATATGTTTGTATAGAGATACAATAAAGAAGATCTGCATTATTTTACAAATGATGGTATTGAGCCTCAGAAACTTCATTTATGGACTCAATTCTTAGTTTCCTTCCCTAATAATGGTCAAGATATTAGGACCCATCATTCATGAGAAAAACCTCCTAATGGCACTCATATTCCACTGAAAGGCCAACGATCCCCCCTATAAATGGCCTACAAGGTGGTTCAAGGTCGCATTCGTGACCCTGGAAACATAACCTTCATTTAGTGCATAAGGCCCTAGTTTCATCTATTGACATTGGTCAAAAGGCCTAAGACCCATTCCTAGTAGGTAAAACCTTGTTATGTTGGACATATCCACACTCGAAGGACAATGGTTCCATACACAAGGCCAACATGCTTGTCAAAGAACTCATTCATATATTCTTCATACTTTCTTTACGGATTTTTGCATTTTCATCTAGTTTAATGTAGTGAACCTTGTTAGAGAAAAGATATAGAAACACTTCAAATTAAGAATATATATACATATAGAAAATAGATCAACACAAGAATAGACACAAGAAAATGAAAAGAACCCTTAAAGTGGGGTAAAACCATCAAATACTCTTTATGGAAGGAATCACTCCGCAAGTCATGCTTGTACAATACAATACTCAACATTCAACATATCTCAATACAATGATACTTGTGTATATATAGTTTATCAAAAGTATTCCTTGGAATCTATGCTAGCAATCTCTCATTATTATATTAATTTTTCTACCTAGTAAAACCTATTTATTACCAAACAACTACCAAATGGATTTATAAATATTTGTATTCTTGTTTAAATCGCATATACTATTATTATTATTATTTGTTATAAATATATATTTTTTTTAAATGACATATAAATGTTCCCTGTAGAAATTAGTTACAATTAATATAAAAAATTTAAAAAATAAAAAAAATAATTTAACTCTTTAATTTACAAAATATATAATAAACCCATAGATTTAATAATTAAATTATTCCACTATCCAAGAGGATAGTGGCTTTTGACCTTCTCTTTTGTTATAACTCTTTGATAGTGGTTTTTTACCTTAATTAAGTCCTTCCATTGTACCTCTTGGATACTGGCTTTTGACCTTCTCTTTTGCTATAACTCTTTGACAATGGTTTTTGACCTTCTCTTATGCTATAGCTCTTGGATCGTGGCTTCTACTCCTACAGTCAACCAACCATCATCAAAGATAGTTCACACCTGTTATCACATATCTCCATCTACGCCTCTACCTTGAACCTCAAATCCGAGTGTCTCTCCATCTAAACAAGTCCCAAATTTTTCCTTTGATTCATTGTAAATTCATTCATTAGGTTGTGAGGTGAATTTTATTCATTAGGTTGTGAGTTGAGTTTAATATTTTAACATCGCAACGTTTCTCATTTATTAAATGAAAACTTTCATTACAATTGAGCTTTTACTTTACATGATATTATTTGATTCATTTTAAATTCATTAATTAAGTTGAGAGGTGCATTTGATATGTAAGAAAATAAGGTTTCTCTCGTTTATAAAGTTTATGTATATTAAAATATATTAAAAAAAATTAGAAAATATAAAGATGTATTAAAAAAATAATATTTTAATAAATATTAATAATAAATTATTTCTCTAACACATAAATTAGCATAAATTTATCTTATATCTTCATTTATCAAATATTACTTTTATCATCCATTACAAATATTTACATTTCAAAGGTAATTCATCCCTCTTAACACTTCGAAAATATAAAATTAGAAGAAATCTATATTAACAAGGGGAGCTGCAAAGCAGCAAGCCCCTGCCCTAAGTGGTAGCTTAAAGCTTTTGAAATCACATACTGCACACCTCAATTATTAATCCTATTTTACCCAAGTACTAATCTGGTGGAAAACAGGGCATGTGTAGTTGTCTAAATGAGGCTTAGAAAATGCATGCAAGAGTTTCTTAGGTAGTCCGATTTTGAAAATTCAAAAGCATATTCTTGTAGCCTGTAGTATGGTCTACAAGCCTATGTTATCATATTTCTTTAACCTATCCACATTTACTTGCAATTGATCTGTCAAAAGTGGTAATTAATAAATTTAATTTCACTTCCATTTAATTTAATTTGAGAAGCTCCAAATTTGATGACTCAATATGTTGAGTGCTTATTTTGTCATTCCCTTTTTTCTGCACTTCCATGTTTTCATTTTGAACCTTATAACCTTGGTTGTAAGTTGATTGTCTCAAAGGAACACAGAGAATTAAAAACTGATGTTGGGTAAAAACCAAATAAACCATTTTGAAGCTACCAGCATTGTCTACAACCCCTCTTCAGATTTACAAAATCAACTTTCTCCGCTGAAAATACGGCTTGCCAATATAGTGTTTTCTGCGATTTCGCCAAATTTGCCATTTATTACTAAAATGCCGAAGGCAGACTAAGTAATCCGAAGGTCCCAAAATCTTAACTAAGAGTTTATTTCAACATAATGAACCTATGCATACCAACAAAAATAGAAAATGAATGTGGAATCTTTTTTACACCAGAGATGCTTCCGCTTCAAAACATTACACCAGAGACGAAGGAAGTCCTCTCTATGCAATGAAATTCCTTGTAGATTGTTGATGCAAGGTTACAATCTTTTTCGAAATGTAGAATTACTAGAGCACTTATAACAGAGAGATCTATTTTAATTACAGGAAACTTCCCTTTATTTATTACTGGGCTATCCTAGAAAACTAAGCATGGAACCTTAGTATAAATTCAACTTAAGGAAGCCTTATATTCCCATCAATAATTTCATACACAGCAGACAGGGAAGCATAAATTGAAGTACATATAAGATGGTTCCCACTATATTTTTTTAAACAACTTCTGATAGCTGCCATGGTTGAGATTTTTCAGCGCGTGTCACGTGGAATTGGAAGCTCTGACCGTAACCTATTAAAGCGCAACATGTGCTAGGTGGAATTGGAAGCTCTGACAGTAACCCATCAAAGGGATAAAAGCTGGGAGCGGTAACCTGACACGGGTTTCATGGAAAAAGACAAGTGTTATTTGCAGGTGGACACGTTTTCTCCAGGGCTGCAGGCATGGACGAATTGTAAAAGCAATGGCACAAGTTCAACCTTGTGCAGAGAAGCCTTCAAACCCTCTGAACTATTTCTCACCATATTATCAGAATAAGCATCGGTGATGCTGCTGGGTTTGAATCTCTTGCTAGGAAAACAGCATATTAACACCATTGTTGCCATTTGTATCAGAGAACCTCTTGACCACCACTTTCTGGTCCAAAATTCAAAGGGCAATTTCGCATGATTGCATGGGGCTCTTGCAGTCTCCTACAACGCAAATGGCCTGCCTTCTATCAAATTTGGAGTGTTTGCTGCGTAATGTGGATGAATTGCTGCTAAATTTGGAGGGTTTACCCAGAGAATTGCCATTGCAACCCATGGCTTTTATTTTCCCTGCGAAACACTGCCAGATTTCTCAGTTTTTCCGCATATAGTTAGAAAATACGAAGAAAAAGGCAAAATCCTTCGATCTTTACTCACTCCGACCGTCATTTTAGAGCCGAAAATGCCATTTAAATTCCCTTTCGCAGCTTCTTGACGTTTACCTAACACGCAAGTTCCATTCTTTATATTATTTGTCTTCATGGCATAGCATTACGCTTGTTTGAATTTTAAATCATCTTAACTTAATCTGAGTTTCGTTAAGCCAACCAGTCCTGTTTATGGGTGAGGTTGATATAGCGTTATATTGTTATGAAGTGTATTCATATCGATTGATGGGCCAGTTCTGTGGATAGTGAGTAGAGTTTGCGTTTGAATCCTGATATGATATAATTTATATCTCAGTCGTCTATGGTGGCAGATAATCCAACCTGGCCGTGTTGGAGCAGGAAAACTATTCAGTTTTATAACTTTGATTGATTCTGTGCAGAAGAGGATTGGAGTCTGTGGGCTTGAGCAAAGAAAGTCTTGCTTTGGAAATTGGGCTTAAGAGATCAGGCTATTATGGGGCGGACACCTTGTTGTGAGAAAAATATTGGGCTGAAGAAGGGGCCATGGACACCTGAGGAGGATCAAAAGCTGATAGATTACATACAACACCATGGACATGGTAACTGGCATGCCCTTCCTAATCGAGCAGGTACTCTATGATCCAATAGGATTTCATGTGTACACTTCTGCTATGCGATGTAATATTGCTAAAAGTTTTGGGTACCAAGGCTAATTATATATAGAAAGTAATGGCCTCATGTATGAAATCTGTACTCGTGGTATTAAAGGATGATATTTAACTGGTTGAAGAGACTGAATTTAGTATAAAGTGGAATATAGTGTAAAAAGATAAGAATGGTTGATTCAAGTCTATTTGTTTTTCAGGGCTCTTGAGATGTGGAAAAAGCTGCAGGCTGCGATGGACCAACTATTTAAAACCTGATATAAAGCATGGACAGTTTTCATTTGAGGAAGAGCAGACTATAATTGAACTCCATGTTGTTCTAGGAAACAAGTAATGAATTCTAACGTTAATTTGTTGTATATGTGTTAAAGAATTTGTTGTCACTTCTTTATGTTCTTGTAAAGAATGCTTGTGAGAGTTCTGCTTCAGATCAGTCCCAATATGAAATAAATGCCAATAGCTGTAATGAAATTGAGTAGTGTAGATTTCATGTGAATGGTTTGTTAATGAACTTTTCTGCCATTAAGAATGTCCTGTAGAAACAGGCTTCCATTTAGGGATTTAGGGATCGCAGGGTGAGGAAATCGACTGGCTGTAGGTGAGATTTCAAATGCTCCTTTCAAGATTCATCTAAAAACAGGAGGAGAAATCGACTAGCTGCAGGTGAGATTTCAGCTTTCCTGAAGGGTTTTCCAGGTACAAAATGCAATTTTAAGTATAAAAAATTGAATGAACTTTTTTAATGAATTTTGTTAACTTGCATACTAGATGCTGAAGTAAGATAGAATATCTATCTCTGGTAACTTAGAATATATACCTCTGTCTTTGTATCTGCAGGCTTTCATCAAAGTTGTGGCTCCAAACTTCCATCAGAGCTCCTGTCACACAGCTCCAGCAAGGAACACGAGATAGTTTCTTGGGGATTCAACCGGCATAGTTTCTTGGGGATTCAACTCCAGAGCAAGAATGTGAAAGGAAATTGTAAGGGATGAAAGAGAGTTAAATATGACCCAGAAATTGAGTTGCAGGGGCATTTTTTCTTGGCATGTAGCATGTAGCCGTGCGGTTGCTCAAAATTGTAGGAATATGGAGCAGATGTCACAACACATGGATAGCATGCAGACCGCATGGGATAGCATGCGGACTGCCAGATACAAGCAGCGTGTGACAAGGTGGCTTATGGACATTCCAATCTTTAAGATGGTTAAAGAGGACTTAACATTTAATGCCAGGAAGTAATGCTAGCATTACTTGATTTTGTCAACTTTACTCATCAAATATGCATTTGAAAGTTCTTTTAAGGTAAGATATGGTTAGCCTCTGCCTCGAGAAGAGGCCAAATAAGGCTTCAAAGTTAAAACTTTGGCCTAAAAACCAAATGCTACTTGCAAATGTGCATTTAACTCTTAAAACTTTGGTTTAATTACTTGGTTTCCGTGCCATAATAATGCAACACAAAAAAATCGATTATTCTTAGTCCCCACTGCCCAAAGGGCAGGGACTAATAATAGTACGAGTAAAAACTCATCTATATCATGATACATCATGTCTCCATTGTTGTCACCATCAATGCTGACATGGCAAATGCAAATTTTACTTAATAAAACTAGATACTAGTTACAAATGCCAAATACCAATCCGTGGTAGAGAAAGTGGTTGTGTATGCTGATGTGGCAAATGCAAATTTTACTTCATAAAACTAGATACTAGTTACAAATGCCAAATACCAATCCATGGTAGAGAAAGTGGTTGTGTCCAATAAGTAAATAAGTCCATTTGGTTGCATCATGAGGATTTTTTGGACAAACAAACGCACCATCTTCACCATCACACTATTTACGAAGTTTTGATATAATAGAAGGATACTCGGGTTGAAGATGCTACACGGGAATTAGCAAAGATTCTCCACTAGTTTCCTCATCTCCAAATGACAACATTACTTTGTAAGGGGGAGGACATGTTAGGGTCCCACCCTAAATCCTCTAGTTAGAAGAATATGTTATCACTGATGTATTTTGATCGTCTCTATTATATAATGCCTATGCGGTAGTAGAGTGTGAAATCAATAAATGTAGGTCGGTCTCATTAAATAAGGTCCACTAGTTAGCGGTTGAGGCCTCAATAATAAAGGTCCACTAGGTAGTTAGGGATTTAGTCACTTGGAAACTATATATTGTAGTAGAAGTTATGTAATTGATTGCTAAGAAAATATTATTGTATTTGGAGATTTGTTTAGCTAGAGGTTGCCCCTTCGAAGAGGGAAGTGAATATTGATCTCAATTTTGAATACGAATAAAGGTTTTCTTAATGTTGATATCAAGGAAATGTTTAGGGATCCATACTTAGGTTTAAACAAAGAAACATTGGCAAATCTTACTAATCCTTAAAATGTCAACTATAAAATGTTGGCAATATTTTTTGTAAAAATATTCAAATTTTGAAGGGTTTTATATAGATTTTAAAACAATTTGGTGAATTTTAAAGTCAAATAATTTTATCCAATACAGTTTGGGCGAATCGTTTTTGGAAAAAAATCAAAATTAACAAATCGTTTTTGGAAAAAAAAATATGAAAAATTAGCCAAATGGAAAAATTTTGCTCATTGTTATTTCCATACTCTAGATCTACTTATTTACTTTATGTGGTTATATTTCTATCTATCTATCTTTCTCTGAATATTCTATTTCCACTATCAAGGAATACCATAGGCTTCTAAATACTCCCAAAATCTTGACCTATGAGGGGATTAACAATGAGATATTTTGAAAAGAAATTCCTTCCCATCCCCATTTACCTAGTGGTCGCCTTTTCTTGATACAATGGCAAAAGGAAGATTCTCCAAGCTTACTTGGCTTCAATAACCTAGACCACCCCCTTGGCACACAATACCTAAGCTTGTGTTCTAGAATTGATGATCCCCAAACCTCCAAACTCCCGAGGGATAGAGAAAATCACCCAATTGGATCAATGGAAGTTGGGTCCCTTGTCAGGTTTGGCCTAGAGGAAATTATGAAGGGATATTTCTAGTCATTAGTATGTTTCCTTGGATGACACCCAATATGGAGAATAATACACATGGGTGGCCACCACACTTTTGTTGTAGATCTAAAATTTAGCAGGTAGCATGAGGCTTGCTAACCTACTTATCAATTTTCTTTTCCACTCTTTGAATAACCACTTCACAAAACTCTTGGGGAGAGAGGCCTAGAAGACAAAAGGAATGCCTAGAAACTTAAAAATACGAGTTAGTTGAATAGAAGACCAATTTAAGGTTTCTATCTAGTCACGCAGTGACCATTGACTCTTACTCTGTCATTAAAGCTTGGCCCATTGGATATTAGAACTAAAAGCAAGGAAAAAAGGGCTAGGAAATCCTTAATATGGTGCCAATATTGTTGGTCGTTAGTTAAAGGGTCTGAGTCATATGCAAAATGGCCACTAATGAGTTGGCCAACCTCAAGCTTAAGAAGGGGAATACCTAAAATGTGCCCTAGTGTTGTTATGGAGTTCCTTAAATAGCCATGGGCTTCAACATCTATGACATATCAGGCTAAAGCTAGTCGGTAGCCTTAACAAATGGATTGGAAAATCCCAATTTCACGTTACTTGCACTAATTAATAGAGAGACTAGATGAGACATTAGAAAATAGGGTTTCTACAATGTTGATGAAAGAAGGACCAAACCCTAAATCCTTGAGCATGGCCAAAGAGAAGGGCCACTTGACTCTATCATAAACCTTTTCAAAGTCAATATTGATAAACAATGCAGCGGAGTAGACGTCTAAGCCCATTCCATGCCCTTCCACATAATGATGGTATCATCCAAAATGTACCATCCATGAATGAAAGCAAACTATTGGAGACAAATGATCTTAGGAAAAATATGCTTAAGCCATAGAGATAGGGCTTTGGCCAAAATCTTGTAGTAATGGTTCACCGATTCATAATGACCTCTAGGTCCCTTGCTTTGGCAATAGATCTAGGAAACCCCTTGTTGATTCCTACAGTGAGAGAAAAGGCACAAGGCCTTCTTATATACACATAGTAGATCAAACCCAAAAATTCCTAGGTGGTTTTGTAAAATTCATAGGAGAAACAATCAGGTTGAGAGGCTTTATCATCCACCATTTCAAAATGGTTATGACTATCTCATCTAAGGAAAGGGCTAGGTCATATGCTCCCCTTTACTCTTTTCATGGCTTGCATCCACACAACATCCAAGCATTTTTGGGTAGTCTTCTATCTATCTAGCGACAGACACTAGGACCTAAAGTCCATACAATAATGTTACACAAATCAGTGCTCAATCTCTTGTTGTTTGGTCATCCATCTAAAGGTAGTCTTGAGGGTAGATATGGATTCCCTAACCTCTTTGGTGGCTAGAGGTTTAAAAACAACTTTTGTAGGCCTATCCCCTAACTTAATCTAGTGCAGTTAAGCATACAATTATGTGGATCTCTCACCCAACAAGCCTCCTCCACCCACAATAAATGGTGAAGGTTCAATGCTCGAGACTATTCTTGTTCATCATAAGAGGCCCACTAGAGGCTTTCCATGAGCCTGTCTAGCTCCTTAAACAAAGCATAGTTGTTGTCCTAATGGATTTTCACAATTTGTCATGTGTACCCCTATAAAATGCCATGGTTCTAGAAATGGTGTCATCCCACCATGTAACCCATTTAGTGTCACCACATGGCCAAAGGGACAAGTTTCCACATTATATGAATGCATGCAGCCATGCAACCTAGGATTTTGAGATGTGAAACATTCAAAATGTAGCAAATACATCCCATACACACCTTTACAACTCCCCTAGAGATAGAAAACCAAATGGGTTGGTGCTTAACCATGGTAGCAATTCCCTCAACAAGCACTGAGTACCCTCCCATTGGAGTAAAGAAGGAAGTTATATTCAGAAAGATGCACCCTATCCAACCTCTGGTAAATCCTTTTAATGCCTTTCAAAAATTGGTCTAGGTTAACTACACATCTTAAAGAGTCTCTTTTCCAATTCCGGTTAGGATAAAAAATCTCATGTTGAGTTTTTTATGCTAGCTAGGCCTCATTTTCCCCAACTAAAAGGCACAAAGGGAGCACTCCCTCTTTATCTTCTTGAGATTACACCATGTTAAAATCACCACGGATGAGCCGCGGATTGTTAGGGATGCCATTGACCATCCAATGATAAAAGACTGCACACTCTCTTGCATCATTGGAAGCATAGATATTGTCCAAGCTGAGAAGTTGGTTAACAAGGTTAAGAAGAACCCACATAGATATTTGAGTGTGTTCTCTATGCCATCCCATGACATTTCTAACCACCTAAGGAGAGACAAGTAATGTGAACCCCACTTTTCCTTATGTCTTATATGAATTAAAAACCTTAGCCCCAAGCCAAATGACTAACAAGGTAATATAAAGCATGAAGCCCACAATTATGACTTCTTATAGACAAAGGATATATTTCCCACCCAACGAAGTCAACAATTGGTCTAGCCACCCGAGGAGAGACAAGTAATGTGACCCTCACTTTTCCTTATGTCTAGTCTGAATTAAAACCTTATCCTCGAGCCAAATGATTGACAGAGTGATATGAAGCATGAAGCCCACAATTATGACATTTTGTAAACGAAGGGTATATTTCCCACACAATGAAGTCAAAAATTGGTGTTCAATGTGATTTTTGTTGAGGCCATTCAAACCCCAAACATTCTAAGATGTCACTTTCATCAATAATCAACAACATGTTTCATATATGCCTTGTTATCCACAGGGTCCTCGCAAGTGTCGAAGGCATTATGCACATAAATAATACCTGGGGAACAGTAACCTACAGTGGTTTTCTTGGTTGTTTGGCTTGCTAAGTCATCAACATCATGAGAATATTCATTTCCTTATGATTGTAATAGTGGTGATCGAGAGCAAGCATGTTTGTCAGCGCCTACAAAGCGTTGATTACCAAAAGGCACCTTGGAGGCCACTAAGGCCAACTATGGACTAGGACTAGCCATAGATAAGGCGTTAACGATCAACAACTTAGTGGTTGGGTCGTTTATAGGTTGGTTCTTGGCACTTTAGTCCATGAACCTTCACCCGTTTTTGGACACTATAAAGTTTGGATGTTGAGCGAGGTTGGGTCGAGGAGGTCATTTTAGTTTCGATTTGAGAGATGAGTGGGGAGTCCCAAATTTGATGGTATGGGATTTAGCACTGAAAGCAAGGGTTGAGCAATTTTATATAGCGAACTAGTAGGCAATGGACATGGCTATCGACAAATTTTGAGCTTGATTTTCTTATAAGGAATATTTCATTAAAATATTCAACACTTTGATTCCAGCTTAATACATTTCAACAATATAGAATCATAATTGAATAGCAATAATCATGTAGATACGTAAGCATGCACATCAACAACACATATACCCTAGGGAAACCCTGTACAGGGAGAAAAACCCCAACAAACGATATTCCTTTATTGCATTAATAATGTAAGATCACTTACAAACATCCACCATGAAAACTCT
>JASDQU010102037.1:115645-143342 GCA_032191745.1 Picea mariana
CTTGAATTGTTGCCACTAGTGGACTGATATGCGCCTTTGTTTAGCGGTTGTATTGTTGTCACTAGTGGACTGATATACGCCTCTATTCAGTGCTTGTATTGTTGTCATTAGTGGATTGATATATGCCTATGTTCAGCGCTTGTATTGGTGTCACTAGAAGATTGATATACACCTCTATTCAACGCTTGTATTGTTGTAAGTTACTTGTAACTAGAGGACTGATATGTGCCTCTACTCAGCTGATCTACAACATTGTTTGTTGCCTTTGTATGATGCCTTTACAGCATTGTTTGTTGCCTCTATATGCTGCCTTTACAGCACTGTCTGTTACCTCTATATGTTGCCTCTATCTCACTGATATGCGCTTCTAGCTTCACCCTTAACCTGCATAAGAATTGTGTTGAAGAGAGGGGTCAACCTCTGCTTATAAAGGAATGGAGAAGTGGAGAGGGCTAGACATAGAGGTGTGAAAGCATGCTTGACTTAACTTAGCATTACACTTTAGTTCAAAAATAGAACTAGGCTTGAGACTTCAGTTACTATTCAGCATTACACTTTAGTTCGAAAATAGAACTAAACTTGAGACTTCAATTACAACTTAGCATTACACTTTATTTTGAAAATAGAACTAGACTTGAGACTTCAATTTACAACTCAGCATTACACTTTAGTTCGAAAATAGAACTAGACTTGAGACTTCAGTTACAACTCGACTTTTTACAAGGCAATTTGAATTTCTCTTCATGGTGGATAATGTTACACATGCCAACGCACTAAATCAATACATTTATATCATTTGCAATATTAGGAATATCGTTTGTTTCTAGCTCATAGGAATTTTATATTCAACCTAACTTTTGCTAGATGCCTTTACTTTTGCTCATGGCTCACAAGGCTTGACTAGGCTCATAGAGGTTGTACGTTCCCCCTGACTTTTGCACTAGTCTGACTATGCTCACAAAGATTGTACATTCCCCCTAACTTTTGCACTAGTTTGTCTATGCTCACAGAGGTTGTACGTTCCCCTGACTTTTGCACTAGATTGTCTATGCTCACGGAGGTTGTACGTTCCCCCTGACTTTTGCATTAGACTTACATAGCATCTCGCTTGTCATGACTTTTGGTTTGACTCACAGAGGTTGTACGTTCCCCCTGGCTTTTGTCAATACCTCACAAGACTGGTTGATTCTCCAAATCTCCCTAGCTAACCTTAGGGTGGCCCATATGGCCTCTTATTGGAAAATGACTGTCGATGTTGCCAAATTTAACACTCCCTCTCAACGAGGGAGTCATTCTTAGCCACACCAAGCTTGCCTCTCAGCTACACAAACTGACTCGAGGTCAGAGGCTTGGTCAGGATATCAGCTACCTGCTCGCTCGTGGCTATGTATTGTAACTTTACAGTTTTTCTCTAGACCAAGTCTCAGATGTAGTGGTACTTCATGTCAATATGTTTTGACCTGTCGTGAAATATCGGGTTCTCTGTTAGTTTTATGCAACTTTGATTGTCACAATGAATCACCGTCGTCTCAAGCTTGTCACCAAACAACCCAGAAACCAATTTTCTGAGCCATATTGCTTCCTTGCTAACATCACTTGCTGCAATGTACTCAGCCTCTGTTTTACTCTGTGCAATGGATCCCTGTTTCCGGCTTGACCAAGAGATCATAGCAGATCCTAAACTGAAGCAATATCCAAAAGTGCTCTTCCGATCCACTGGGCTTCCTGCCTAGTCAGCACCTGCATACCCATGCAAAAATAAACCACCACTTGATGTACATCTCAGACCATAAGTAATGGTCCCTCTAAGATATCTCAAGATGTGCTTTGCTGCCACCCAGTGTCTCTATCTCGGTTCAGTCATGCACTAACTCATTGCAATCACTGCATAGCATATATCTGGCGTGGTGTGGATCATGTACATGAATGACCCAATCAGTTGCCTATACATGGTGGGATCCACCAAATCTGAACCTGTATCAGAATCATGCAGCTTCCTTAGGTTGGTAACCATTGAAATAGACATGGATTTCCAATCCATCGTACCAAACCTCTTTAGTACATCCACTGCATATTTTCCTTGTGCCAGAAATATCTTGCCCTGTCTTTGCCACACTTCCAATCCTAGGAAGTAAAGCATCAAGCCTAAATCTTTCATCTCGAATTCTTAAGTTAGCTCCCTCTTACACCAAGCTATTATCCCTTCATCTCCTATTAGAAAGAGATCACCAACATACAAGATTAGTATAACAGGTTGGTTACCTCTTACCTTGAAGTACAGATTTGCATAAACATCACTTTTCTGAAAGCCCGAGCTTTTAAGAAAGCCATTAATCCTGTCATACCAAACTCTGGGAGACTGCTTAAGACCATACAAGGCCTTTCTTAGCTTGCATACATGAGTGCCTTTGTTATGCAGTACAAAACCATCTAGTTGTTCCACAAAGACCTCTTGTTCAATATTTCCATTCAAAAATGTTGTTTTTAAATCCATCTGATGTAGCTTCCAACCAAGAACTGAAGCTAATGCAATAATAGTTCGAATGGAGGTATCTCTGGCTACAGGGGCAAAAGTCTCTTCGTAGTCGATTCCTTCTTTTTGAGAGAAGCCTATGTCTACAAATCTTGCTTTGAACTTTTCCACACGCCCATTGATTTGTCCTTTGGCCTCGGCACAATGTTCCAGACATTGTTCTTTAGAATTGACCTGTATTCCTCAAGCATGGCATCCTTCCATACTTGTAATTTATCTACTTCTTCAAATGAAGAAGGTTCGGCATCACTGATGTTGCTCATCAGTGCAACATAGCCTACAAACCTATGAGGCCTCTTACTTTCCGTGAAAGCTCCTTTGGGAGCAGCTATCTTTTCTGCTTCCTGCATTGTTTCTTTAAGCCACCATGGTTTCCTTTTGGTTGGAGGTTCTTCAACAATTTTTTCTGACTCTTTAGCATGTTTTAGGGGCTCATTACTTAGCCCTTCATGAGGTTTCTCCCTCTGATCATCTGACTCTTCATTTTCAGAAGAGGGTGAAGCTGGTTGAATTGCTTTTGATTCCTATTGAAGCTCTCTGGATTTCTTGAATGCGGCTTCCTCATGGAAAGTCACATCTTTGCTTACCTCTATCTGTCTCTGACCTGGTACATATATCCTATAAGCCTTGGAGTTCTCATTGTACCCCACAAAAACCCCTTTCTTGCCTGAGGGCTCCATCTTTGTCTTCTTTTCCTTAGGGACATGAATATACACAGGACACCCAAATATCCTTAAATGCCCTACTTCAGGTTTGATCCCTGAGAAGACCTCTTTAGGAGTCTTGTCCTTCAAGATAACATGTGAACACTTGTTCTGAATATACACGGCAGTGGAGGTAGCTTCTGCCCATAAAGAATTTGGCAGATCCTGGTCAAACATCATTGCTTTCGCTGCCTCACAAATTGTCTTGTTTTTCCTCTCAGCAACTCCATTTTGCGTAGGGTTATAAGGCATTGTCAACTGTCTCTTGATTCCTGTTGACTTGCAGAAATCCTCAAACTGGAGAGATTCAAACTCTCCTCCATTGTTTGTTCTAAGGGTTTTGATGTGTTTCCATGTCTGCTTTTCAATAAAGGCTTTATACTCTTTGAATTTATCAAATGTGTCACTTTTAGCTTTTAAGGAAATATATCCAACATTTTCTTGAGTAATCATCAATAAAAATGTCATAATACAAACAACCACTGAGTGAGGGAAATGACATGGGACCACATACATCAGAATGAACCAGATCTAAGATGCCCTGAGCTTTGTTGTCACTACTAGGAAATACTTTCTTTATATTTTTACCTAGCATGCATCCCTTACAAATTTCATTTTTACTAAGAGAAATAGAGGGAATGCCACATACCATGTTCTGCAGATCTGGAAGTGCTTTGTAATGAAGATGTCCAAGTCTTCTGTGCCACAACTCACTGGAGCTAATCGCATCATGAGCCAATGCATGAACTGACTGTCCTGTCACAACATACAGTCCTCCTCTGCGAGTCCCGATGGACTCTATCGTACTCAAGTAGCTACCTTTAGCCCACAATAGTGCCTTCATGTCCTTAAAGATTGCCCAATATCCCTTGTCCTCAAGGGTTGCAACTGATAGAAGATTCTTCTTGAGCCTTAGAACATATAATACTTCATCAACATGAAGTCTAGCCCCAGATTCCAATCTGAAGGAGATAGAGCCTACTCCCTCTATCTTGTAACATTTGTCATCCCCAAGCTAAACCTACTCTGCAAAAGATTTTGTCTTGAACTGAGAGGATCTCCTTGTACCCTGTCATGTGCTTTGATGCACCACTGTCTACTAACCAAGTTTCCAGTCCCGTGAAAACTGAATAAGGGAGAAACCAGGTAATATTATTTTCTATTTTCTCTCATTAGTAGGACTTTTCTGTTTTCGTTTGGACTCATCATCCTCAGCAATTGAGGCATGATGTTTTCCTTTCCTTGGATTTTTCTTTCTAAACCTACAGTCTTTAGCAAAATGACCCAACTTATTGCAACTAAAACATTTAATCTTAGATGTATCAATATTTTTGCCTTTGAACATACCTTTGGTGTTTGACTTCCTCTGAGAGTTTTTCTGGAAAGTGACTTTCTTCTTTCCCTTGAATCTTGATGCTAATGTTGAATGCTCTTCTTTGGTTGGCTCGCTCCTGGTAGCAATGTGACTCTCCTCCTAGAGGCAATCATGCCATAACCTCTCAAATGTGGGTTGAATCTCTCTCCCACTTACACTGGATAAGAAGGTCTCTCATGAAGAAGGAAGACCATCAAATATGGCCTGCACTAAATCATCATCGTCCACTGTGACCCTTGTGACCAAAAGTTGATCTCTAATCTGGGCTATCCTAGAACAGAAAGATGCTACTGATTCACCTTTCTCCATCTTCAAATACTTAAGCTTGTGCTTAAGAGTCATCTTCTGACTTGGAGCCTGTTTCTCATACAGATTCACCAAGGTATCCATACAGCCCTTGGCAGTGATTAACGAAATCATCGTTGGCATTATACTGTCTTTGACTGAATCAAAGATGATTTGCTTGGACTTTGCTTGACTCTTCCTGAAGGCCACTCTTCCTGCATTAGTAGTGGGTTCCTCCACCATTGTGGTCACATATTGCTCAAGATCATGCTCCTGCAAGATATTCGTTATCCAGAGCTTCCACACATTGAAATTGGCAGCTCTTTCGAGCCCTGATTGAAATGGAGGATGCCATGGACCTCACACTGGAAACTTAATCAAACTTGCTTGGATCTGTGTGTGCCTGTTGCTGCACTTCAACAAGCTTAACACACCCTAAGCTCTGATACCATGTTAAATTTTGAGCTTGATTTTCTTATGCGGAATATTTCTTTAAAATCTTCAACACTTTGATTCTAGCTTAATACATTTCAACAATATAGAATCATAATTGACAGCAATAATCATGTAGACACGTAAGCATGCACATAAACAACACATATCCCTTGGAGAAACCCTATACAGGGAGAAAAACCCCATCAAACGGTATTTCTTTATTGCATTAATAATGTAAGATCACTTACAAACATCCACCATGAAAACCCTGCTCTTAAATAGCTTGCAAAGTTTACTCTAACCTGACAGAGACCTAAGAGACCTTGTTGATATAGACATATCCAAGTTGCCTTCAAAGATTGAGATACACTGCCTCTTATGAACTAATATATCAGCTCTGATAAAGGTTGTTACTGCTGCCTCTGATTGACTGATATGTGCCTCTATTTAACACTGGTACAACTGCCTTTATGGTGTTGATATGTGCCTCTGTATAGCACTTGAATTTCTGCCACTAGTGGACTGATATGCGCCTCTGTTTAGCACTTGTATTGTTGTCACTAGTGGACTGATATACGCCTATGTTCATTGCTTTTGACTATTGTCACTAGTGGAGATATACGCCTCTGTTCAACGATTGTATTGTTGTCACTAGAGGACTGATATACGCCTCTATTCAGCGCTTGTATTGTTGTCACTAGAGGACTGATATGTGCCTCTGTTCAGCTGATCTAAAGCACTGTTTGTTGCCTCTGTATGATGCCTTCACAGCATTGTTTGTTGCCTCTATATGCTGCCTTTACAGCATTGTTTGTTGCCCTCTATATGTTGCCTCTATCTCACTGATATGCGCTTCTAGCTTCACCCTTAACCTGCATACGTACTGTGTTGAAGAGAGGGGTCGACCTCTGCTTATAAAGGAATGAAGGAGAAGTGGAGAGGGCTCGATATAGAGGTGTGAAAGCATGCTTGACCTAACTCAGCATTACACTTTAGTTCGAAAATAGAACTAGACTTGAGACTTCAATTACAACTCGGCATTACACTTTAGTTCAAAAATAGAACTAGATTTGAGACTTCAGTTACAACTCAACATTACACTTTAGTTCCAAAATAGAACTAGACTTGAGACTATAGTTTACAACTCAGCATTACACTTTAGTTCGAAAATAGAACTAAACTTGAGACTTCAGTTACAACTTGACTTTTTACAAGTCAATTCAAATTTCTCTTCATGGTGGATAATGTTACACGTGCCAACGCACTAGATCAATACATTTATATCATTTGCAATATTAGGAATATCGTTTGTTTCTAGCTCATAGGAATTTTATATTCAACCTAACTTTTGCTAGATGCCTTGACTTTTGCTCATGGCTCACAAGGCTTGACTAGGCTCACAGAGGTTGTACATTCCCCCTGACTTTTGCACTAGTCTCACTATGCTCACAGAGGTTGTACGTTCCCCCTTACTTTTGCACTAGTCTGTCTATGCTCACAGAGGTTGTACGTTCCCCCTGACTTTTGCACTAGACTGTCTATACTCACAGAGGTTGTACGTTCCCCCTGACTTTTGCATTAGACTTACATAGCATCTCATTCGTTATGACTTTTGGTTTGACTCACAGAGGTTGTATGTTCCCCCTGGCTTTTGTCAATACCTCACAAGATTGGTTGATTCTCCAAATCTCCCTGGCTAGCCTCAAGGTGGCCCATATGGCCTCTCATTGGAGAATGATTGTTGATGCTGCCAAATGTAACAGTCCTTGGGGTCATTGGATAGGTTAATTCACATAGAAACACATCGTTGAGGCCAAGCACTAAAGAACCTTTTGGGTTCTTTACAAATAACAACCCTCGGGGGGTGACAACCCACCGGTTGGTAAGTTGTAACTACATGGACATGTCAAGGAAGACTACCCAGACCATGCAAGTTAGTTGTGATTCCTTGTTGTCTAAAAAGTTGACTAATGGTTTAAAACCACTAAGGTATTCTTGTAGACCCATGGGACACAACCTACGATCTGTTGGACATGTGTTGGGTTGTTGAACTAAAAAAAGGAAAATTTGTGAATGCATTGCCAATTTGCCAGTGAAAAGAATGAGGATGCCAAGCATATGGGATTCACTAGAAAACCAATATCACAATACATGGGTTCATGTTGGGAGTTTAAACATAGTTAAAACGTAATTCAATATATATATCATAATACGTGGGTTCATGTTAGGGATTTAAACATAGTTAAAACGTAATTCAATATATTTATTGGTATTAAGGGGGCGAGGAGGGTTTTAAAATTAAAAAAGAGGTATTCATATTTGGGGGTGGGGGGAAGAGGCAGAGGTTGAACTGTGCTCAACCAATTAGTTTTTTCTTGGGGGGTTCAGGGGTGGTTAAGAGAGTTAGCAATGCGAGGAAATTTGTCATTGTGAGTTTTTTTTATGGAAGTGAAGCATCTTGAATCCTTGTACCTTGTAAGAATTCTCAGTGAACCATGAAATTCTCTAAACAACCAATGAAAATGACCACAAATTTCATAATGGACAGATCTAAAGATGAAATGGTCTTCTAATTCCTTAGGAACATGTTTTATGATTGAAGTAGGCATAGGATAAACAATTTTTTTTGAAGTGGATGAAAGATACATATGCAAAATATTGTGACCAACATACTATAGGTAGAAATAATAAAAAGGATATAAAATGTCCCAAGAAAAAATGGTACTAACATATTTGGAGAATATAGTGGGTTATTTTATTTGAAAACTTATTAAAGTATATTTGGGTCTAAAATGGGCCTTCCAAAGAAAATAGTAAAATAGTAAAAGCATATGCCATGTCACACTAAATTAAAGGTCTTATCTAGTTAAGGTCAATCTACAATCTCATTAATGATAGTTACTAAGTAAGTTGGGTTAATATAGAGTTACAAGAGGGTTAAAAATAATGATGAAAGGTTTATATTCTT
Organism: Picea mariana; assembly: GCA_032191745.1. Lineage (NCBI taxonomy): Eukaryota > Viridiplantae > Streptophyta > Pinopsida > Pinales > Pinaceae > Picea > Picea mariana. The sequence continues at coordinate 123,946 of JASDQU010102037.1, forward strand.
GTGAAAACACAATAAATGATATAATATTATGTAATATTATTATACTAGTTAGTTGTTATAAACTTTATATATATAAATATATATATATATATATATATATATATATATATATATATATATATATATTGTTATTATGTATTATATATAAAAGTTCTTATAGACCAGTGTGTTAGCTCGAGTTGTTGAGTGGTGTGAATTACAAATAGGAGGTCATGAGGTCAAGTCCACGAGCCAGTTGCCTCTATAGATATTATTGGGCCTCACTCTATGTCTCTACCAGGTTAGGTTGCCAAAAATGCAACCAGTCAATTTACCTCCCGTACCATCCTTGAAACGACGTAAGGTGACTTCATTATGAGATTTGTTTTTTTAGGACTTGAAGTAATGATAATATAAAATGTTTTGTATTTAGTATTTCAAAAGTATTTATCATATCTCGAGATGATATTAATAAGATCTTAATTAAGGTGAGGATTATATCTACTTAAATAATTGGTTTTATAAATGGACAACTAAAACAAGTCTATGGGTGGTCTGGCCTAAGCTCAATGAAACAATGAAGGCTATTATTCCTTGGCAGCTTCTTGAGGGGCTAGAGTCACAAGTTGAGACTAAGCATGCAGAGGGGGAGGGAGAGGTGGTGCTATCCATCTCTAGTACTTTACTTATCCTCAATCATCTATTCACTTTGGCATGAATGAACTTTGACAGCTTGTATTCTAGGGAGGAGGATCAAAACACTAGGAATGGGCAACCCCGCAAGAATAAGGAGGTAAGGAATACCTACAACTCTAGGTTTTCATTAACAATAAAGGTAGAGATAGAAAGCATTGAAGCAAGAGTTAGAGAAAATAGGTATGCACTCCATATCAATGTTACATTTATCAACAATATATCGCATGTATCATGATATGTCGCAATTCATTCCCCAATGCGATAATATCGACGATAATTATCACGATAACTTCAAAATATCATGATAATTTCAGTAATTATCATGAGACCCTGAAAATTATCACCCTATCCACGTCAATCTTGCCTTGTAACTAGATTCTTGGTCTTTTAACCCTCATTTTAGAAAAGTGAGTTAGGGGAATGAGCTCTGAGGATACTATGACCATTTTCCATCAAGCAAACAAGGCGAAAATTATTGTTTTCGTTGCCATGATTCATCTCATGAGATACATTTATTTTTGTTTTGATGTGATTTTGCATCATCTTGTCATGACTCACTCAAGACATATATCATATTTCAATGACGATGTGTGGTGTACCACTTGACATCTTATACATTAGTTTTAATTTCATAATTATGTAGCAATGTGTTTGTTTGATGTTGATGTTGCTTTAGATGTTTAAAAATTTGAAAAAAATGTTTATTTTTATACTTTTCAAGTTTCCCGATATTTTCCAATACTTTCCCCGACATTGCCAATAAGTTATATTCTGAATCCTCGACAATAAATTTGTCGAGGCAATAAATGTAACATTGCTTCAGATGACCAGGTGTATTGTAATGTCCCCACTTTGAGACATCATTATATTACAAAGTGTTATGATGACCAGAGTAGCCAAATGGAGGTTACAGCGAGTACAGGGGCTATTGAGGGATTTTTTGGGGTCCAGCTTGCATCACTCATCTTATTTCATCATCATGATCCATTCCGCACAACTTGGCTTTGGTTCTCCATTGAATTCTGAGGATTTCCGTAATTTTGAGTTATTTTGGGCTATATGTTAATTAAATTCACTAAGGAGGTCATATTGGGCATAATACTTGGAGGAACCTCTTAGTGTAATAGCTCATTGGAATCGAGAGGAATAGCACTACAAGATAGGATGATGAGAAGTGACTTTCAGTGGCCAGGGAAGCCACAAGGGGGGATAAACTACTTTTTAGAGGAAAAATGGTTAATTAATTAATTAAAGTGATTTAATGAATTAATTAATAATTAAATAAAGTAAAAGTCACTTGGAGAGACAAGGTGAGCAGGGAGGATAAAAGAGAGACAAGGGCCTTTATTCTCTCATTATGTTGATTATCATTTGATATATGGATTCTTGCTAGTGAGCCCGTGCACTTGGGGGTTTTGAGGGTTTTGACTTAACAAACCCTAGAGATCAACTCGGTGGTGAAAGATCCCACCTATCTTGATCCAAGCTTGGTCACGGAGGTGAAAGACTCCTCCCTCACCATTCTACATCAGATCTACTCAGTTACAGGTGGTTTCTACATCAGTCACAGGTTCAGAGAGAGTTAGGGCGTAGCACTTGGGGCTTTCGAGCAGGGGGTGTACCACCTTGAGGAGAATAGCTCGATCTAGGCAAAAGAGAAGGATACTGAGGAAAAGGACTTCTGGGTTGTCTTTGTAGGGCCTAGGGCGCCTTTCCAAGCCCTTTACGGAGGAGGTTTCTCTGTCAGATTATTTCTTGGAGTTTGGCACAAGTTGTAGCGCAGAAGGGCGCACTGCAGATTGAGGATTCAGTCATTTGGTGGGTCAGATCTTCATCGTTCAACCCAAGACTTTACCAGGGGGCTTCTAGTGGCCCGATCTATAGTCTGGCATCTTTCTTAGAGGGTTTGGAAGCCATCTTCATAGAGGCCGAATTCTTGGTCTTCTACAGCCAGGAGGGCACACTACAGATAGATGATTCAATCATATGGGGGGTCAGATCTCCATCATTCGGCCTGAGACTCTACCAGGGGGTTTCCAGTGACCTGATCTACAGTTTGGCATCTCTCCTAGAGGGTTTGGAGGCCATCTTCATAGAGGTCGAATTCTTGGTATTCTACAGCTAGGAGGGGCACATTATGCAGAGAGATGACATCACATGACAGCTAGGGATTGAGTTGGATCATCTAGGTTCTTTGGTCTACAGCTTGGAGAGGCTTTTGGAAGCCTGGATCTTCATCTACCTTGTATCTCAGAGGCTTTATCAGTCATATACTTTATTCTCATATATGTATTCCAGATCTGCACCATTTTGTATGAGGTCAGAGATCTATTATTAATAAATCAGATCTGAGGTATTTATGGTTATTACTGATGTTGTTGATCTTGTATCTTGTTGAGTATACTCCATTGTTGCATTGCCATCATTTGCTTGCTGCAAACACACAAAGAACAACCTTTATAACCCTTAGCGCAACCCATGAGACTTAAGTTTGCAAAGTGTTTGACGAAATGCCACAACCAGAAAACACATAAAAATCAATGAAAACGAAATGTTCTTGGCATCTTGGCTTCGGAACATTACATGTACGGGGAGATATTCCACTTGATTATAGACCCAGGCACTTCTCGCGGATGGAACACCAAATTATAGAAATTTCTGGACTTGTATTGACATATGAAGATTTCTATAGTTTCTACTGTGGAAGCTCAGCTTGCTCAGGAGGGGACCCTTGAATTGATGAAACACCAGCAAGCAGAGATAATGGGATCTATGCACCAGTTGAATGAGAAATATAGTACCCTCATTGCAGCAGTACGTGGCTCAGAAACTACTATTGAGGACAGAGCTGGGCAAATGGACAATCAGAAGGCGAAGGAATCTGCTGCTCCAGCACCACCAGAGAGGCTCCCAAGGACTACCACATCCTCATAAATGCAGGCTCAAACTCTCCTTCAGAGGGTTAATAGAAATTCTCCCGGGTTTCTGCAATATTCTTGATAATGTATAATTTGATTTCTGATGTAAATCCTTCTAAAAACTCAGACAGATATGTAGTTAACTGTAGTCTCTTTTTAGATTTGAAAAGTCCCTCTACTAAGGCAGCTTATATAAGCATAGACAATGGTTCTCTGGACAGGCAGTGGCCATTCTCTTCTCAGAAGCAGGCCACAGCTCAAACTACGTGTATCGTTTTTTGTATAATATAAATAGATCTCACTAGCTTACAAAACAAAACAAAAAAATGACGAGTGGAATAACAATGAAGATGAAAAGACGACTCTTTTGTCCAAAATGACCTCAAATGTTAATAATTTGTTTAAAGCTTTTAAGTCTCGCCATCTATCATATCATATACCTATTAACAAGCATACGTGATAGTGAGCCACTACTTTTATCATAAGGATAAAAACAAACAAAAACACAAAAAGACCACAATTGTCATATGAATGTATACATTTGTTCGTAGGTGAAATAACCTCTTACAGATTATCATTTAGAATAATGAAACTCATTTCAACCATAAAAGCAAATGTGGATATACTGACCCTGTCCACTCATCTGAGTGGAATTTATTCAAGTCCTTGTAAGAGAGCTAACAAATCATTTCAGCCTCTATAAAATTAACTTACAAAAACATCTATATTTGCTTCAAATGGTAAACTCACATTTAATAAAAGTACAAGAAATAAAAACTACAACTGCATTGTATAAAAAAAGACACAAAGAGTTTGAATTACACCCGAATTGTATAGAAGTACATAACAAGAAATATAACTAAGTACATAATCTAAGGAAAGTCTGTTTTTTGGCAAATCCTTCAATCTTCTTCTCTTTCAGGGGGTAACCCGCAGGGTAGCAACATTTTCTGTGAGGGCAATCATTAATAAATCAATTTCATGAAAATGTTAAAATTAAAGTTTTTGATCTATAAGATGTACAGATTGATGATAAATGCAGAGAATAACTGGATAAAGCTTAGATCTACTCTCTCTACATAAATTCAAACCCTCCAACCAAGCTATTATGCAATTACTAGCTTAAAACAGAAGGGTTCTTTTTATGCTGATACAAAGGCACCATTTCAGAAATGTATGGAGTAAAATAAGTGTGTGAAGGGTGGATCAGCTTAGATTTAGTTTGAGAAGGAATCAATTGATCATATCTTTAAGAAAGCACTATCAAAAGGCACTAGCTGTACCGAAACTTAGGTACAGCATGCTCTCAGTCTCATCGATAGAGCAGACAGGGTTTGAAGTTGTGTTCCAAAAGGGAAAGGCACTTCTCTGACCCAGTGGACCTAGCTCAGACTTGGGGGTCGTTCTAGGAGTTAGGGAGAGCGGTTTATATAGGCTAACAGGCAAGTCTATACTGAACAACAGTGGGAAGAAGGTTGTGCAGACTCAGAGGGGGTCAAACTTCAAAGGAAGTCAGTAGGCTCAGAGGGAGAGTCAGTCGTCCAGAGGAAGTCAACCTTCAAGTTCAGGTGGGAGAAAGGAGTCTTCCAATACTGTCAAGAAGGTGTCATGGGTTGAGAAGGCCATGCAGGATGCTCAGAAGCAGGAGGCTTATAGGAGCAGGGTGTCTTCCAAGAAGGGTCAAAGTCATACAGCAGGATTTGCTTCTTTCTCAGAGGAAGCAGCTGTGGTAGTGAATCTAGTGTGGGAGGCAGAGCCACTTCCAGTATGGGAGACAGACCTACTTCCAGGTGATGGTGGATGGAATACCTTCCTCGCTAAGAGGGAGTGTTGATGTTTTCGTAGCATCAAGAGGCATTTCCACATTAGCCTAGGTGTCGGACATGTGGGAGCCATTCTTGACACTCACATTGCGATTTTTTCTTGTAAAAATCCTTTGAGTGAGGTATGGGGCTTTGTGGGCTTGTTGATGGGCTTTGTGGGCTTGTAGATGGGTCTTGTGGGTTTGTGAGATGATTAAACAAACCTAATTTAATGTTGAGATTGAGTGAATGGCTTCTAAGTGGTTTTGGGGCTTCTTCCATACACTTTTGAGTCAAAATAAAAGGAGATCGAGAGTGAAGTTTGAGAGACAAGAGTGAGTGTGAGATTCATTCTTGCAGACAAGTTGTGGTGACCTCAGCCAGGCATGGAGAAGGCCGAGTAGGCCTCAGTCCTGTGATTTTGAAGAGGAGGGGCAACTTGCCTCGGGCCTATGTTTGGTTGATGCAAATGGCAACTTAGGAACCTCGGGCACTGTGTTTGTTCTGCTGTTCAGAGGGAGTTTGGGCAGAGAAAAGTGCAGCTGCAGGTGTTTTGGAGGCTTGGCCTGCAGAGAAGACAGTCCGTGGATTTTTTGGAGCCTAGACCTGCAAAGAAGAGGGACCTCAGACCGCGGGTTCAGAGGGTTGCTGATCTGTAGCCTAGCCACAGCAGTTTTGGGGCAGTTTGAGAGGGCTGATACAGTCAGCAGTTTGAGGGCTGATACAGTCAGCAGGTCTTTGGGCAGTTTGAGGGCTTGTACAGTCAGCCTATTTAGACAGAGAGAGACCGCGAAGGCCTGCTCAAGTGGAGGTCTGTCTCATTGGGTTTTGGCCTGTGCAAAGGCTGTAATTTGACCTCATTACAGTGGTTTATATAAGCATAGACAATGGTTCTCTGGACAGGCAGTGGCCATCCTCTCCTCAGAAGCAGGCCACAGCTCAAACTACTTGTATCATTTTTTGTAAAATATAAGTAGATCTCGCTAGCTTACAAAACAAAACAAAAAAATGACAAGTGGGATAACAACGAAGATGAAAAGACGACTCTTTTGTCCAACGTGACCTCAAATGTTAATAATTTGTTTAAAGCTTTTAAGTCTCACCATCTATCATATCATATACCTATTAACAAGCATACATGATAGTGAGCCACTACTTTTATCACAAGGATAAAAACAAACAAAAAGACCACAATTGCCATATGAATGTATGCATTTGTTCGTAGGTGAAAATAACCTCTTACAGATTATCATTTAGAATAATGAAACTCATTTCAACCATAAAAGCAAATGTGCATATACTGACCCTACTCATCTGAGTGGAATTTATTCAAGTCCTTGTAAGAGAGCTAACAAGTTATTTCAGCCTCTATACAATTAACCTAAAAACCATCTATATTTGCTTCAAATGGTAAACTCACATTTAATAAAAGTACAAGAAATAAAAACTACAACTGCATTGTATAAAAGAAGACACAAAGAGTTTGAATTACACCCGAATTGTATAGAAGTACATAACAAGAAATATAACTAAGTACATAATCTAAGGAAAGTCTGTTTTTTGACAAATCCTTCAATCTTCTTCTCTTTCAGGGGGTAACCCGCAGGGTAGCAACATTTTCTGTGAGGGCAATCATTAATAAATCAGTTTCATAAAAATGTTAAAATTAAAGTTTTTGATCTATAAGATGTACAGATTGATGATAAATGCGAAGAATAACTGAACAAAGCTTAGATCTACTCTCTCTACATAAATTCAAACCCTCCAACCAAGCTATTATGCAATTACTAGCTTAAAACAGAAGGGTTCTTTTTATGCTGATACAAAGGCACCATTTCAGAAATGTATGGAGTAAAATAAGTGTGTGAAGGGTGGATCAGCTTAGATTTAGTTTGAGAAGGAATCATTTGATCATATCTTTAAGAAAGCACTATCAGAAGGTACTAGCTGTACCAAAACTTAGGTACAGCATTCTCTCACTCTCATCGATTGAGCAAACAGGGTTTGAAGTTGTGTTCCAAACGGGAAAGGCGCTTCTCTGACCCAGTGGACCTAGCTCAGACTTGGGGGTTGTTCTAGGAGTTAGGGAGATCAGTTTATATAGGCTAACAGGCAAGCCTATACTGAACAACAGTGGTACGAAGGTTGTGCTGACTCGGAGGGGGTCAAACTTCAAAGGAAGTCAGTAGGCTCAGAGGGAAAGTCAGTCATCCAAAGGAAGTCAACCTTCAAGTTCAGGTGGGAGAAAGGAGTCTTCCAAGACTGTCAAGAAGGTGTCATGGGTTGAGAAGGCCATGCAGGATGCTCAGAAGCAGGAGACTTATAGGAGCAGGGTGTCTTCCAAGAAGAGTCAAAGTCATACAGCAAGATTTGCTTCTTTCTCAGAGGAAGCAGTTGTGGTAGTGAATCTAGTGTGGGAGGCAGAGCCACTTCCAGTATGGGAGACAGAGCTACTTCCAGGTGATGGTGGATGGAATACCTCCCTCACTAAGAGGGAGTGTTGATGTTGTTGAAATTAATGCAGCTGCAAGAGCCATTCTCTGGAGGATGCAAAAGACCCTAGCTGTAGACTAGGGCCCCCAGCACACTCCTGCGGTTTCTTGGTATGAAACCAAGCAGTAAGAGCCATGGAAAAAGACCCTTGTGAGGGCCCCCAGTAGATGACTCGGGTTCTTGGTCTAGAACCAAGCAGAAAGACCCTTGTGAGGGCCCCCAGTAGATGGTTGGGGTTCTTGGTCTAGAACCAAGCAGAAAGTCCCTAGATGTGTTCTAGGGCCCCCAGATGTGTCCTGGGGCAACCTGGTTCTTGACCAAGTAGATCTTGGTGTAATACCAAGATGTGTTGATGTGTGATCCTCTTCCTCTCTCCTGGGATGTATCTAGGAGTGTCTATGAAGATGGACCTGATCACATTGTTGATGTACCCCCTTATGCAATGATGATAAAGTTTATAGGTCACTATGAGACTTATGTGGACATGTTTTGCCATTATGTAACTCCCCTTGACTTCGTCTTAAAAGGTAACCCTTTGTTATTTGTCTTCACTCTTGTTTTATGTGATGGGGATCCTGCTTTATGTGAAGGGGATTTTATTTATGGGATTAAGGTTTTATTTATGTGATTAGGGCTTTAATTAAATATTAATTGACATATTAATTAATATTTATATTAATTAAATGTCAATAATTAATTATAATTCTAATTACGCTAACCCCTCTCCCTAACTATAAATTAGACCCTACCCTTTGTATTTTGACATTCACTTACACTCACTCTCCTCACACTTCCTAAACTTGTTGTGGCTACCTCGGTTTAGTTTTCTTGGTTATGGTACGGGCCCTTTAGTAAACCCTCTAGTTCAAATTTGAGGTATTACTTTCACTCTTGTTAGCTAGAAACTTCAGGTTGATTCTACTTGCTTGGTTATGATGTGTTGGACCTCTTCCAATCTGCCTTTGCTGCTTATGCTTACCAAGATCTCTCCTATGGTTGCCACGAACTATCCCATGTCTGCTTGAGGGAGCCATTGTTAGGGACCTAACCCCTCACGTAGGTAGAATAATATATTTCCATGTAATAAAGGTCAATATTAATAAGGCCTAGCAATAAGGAAGAATAAGTCCAATGTAAGAAGACCTAATAGAAGCTTTCACTTCTAGAAGGATCTTCCTCTAGATTGTTCTTTTGATAGACATATTTAGTATAAATAGGAGTGGAGGGTATGAGAAGTTTTGTCTTGGATATTATTGTAATAGAGCTCTGCTCTGTTGGAGGCTACCCCCCTCAAAGAGGCAAGTGAACATTGCTCTCAGTAATCAAAGTGCTCTTTCTGGTGTTATTCTGGTATCATTTTGGTATTATTGTGGTGTTGTTCTGGTTATATTGTCGTTCATCTGCCATTTGTAGCTATTTATTTTTGTTCTGCAGACTTTTTTATATCTGGAATATTACAAGTGGTATCAGAGCACCTTCCTCAGCAGAAAATTGTGGGTTAAATTTTTTTTCAGGGTAGAGACGTACTCCGGCGTCTTTAAGCTACAAAGATATGTCATTACGCGCATAAACCCGCGGTCGGGGACTCATACACGTAGGAAATACAAATGGTACTTAAGCGCACATCTGTTGGCCACCCTTGTAACCCTTGTTGGTACCCCTTTGAGTGGTAGCGCATTAGACAGCACCTGTATACGGATCGGCCTAGATCTCCTGAAGCCCTCCATAGATAAACCGATCGACCGCCTGACTGTTATAGTGCCACCGAGAACAGCACTCGGGAAGATACTCTCTAGTACCTGGATAGTCAGGTAGTACGGCTAAGGGTACGATCTAGCCTCTTTAGTTGGTGCCCTGAGATATTAGGTCGAGTACTACTGTTGGACCTCGCACGTATATCAGAGAGTTATAGCACAGGGCAAACCCTTGTCTACAGAACCCTTGAATACCCTAACCCTTGGAAAGGAAACAAAAATAGAATCAATAAGATCTATTGTCGTGCTATAGTATCTTTTGCATTTTGGCTGCGAGATTACTACACATTTCTTCTTGTTAAGCATTTGGGCATTTCATCACTGCAGTATTCTTCAGGCCGGAGTAAACTCCGCAGGAGTTTAAATAAAAAGAAATAAAAAAATAAAAAGTATAGTGGTCCCACCGACACACTTATTTGGGACCTATTCCATTGGATTCCCCTTTTCTCCTTGATCGCAGTCATACCCTTCATTTTTAATCTTTTTTGCTTCAGTGGACCTGACCTCTTCCCAGTTTCCCTATTTTGCCTCCTATCCCATTATATTTCCCTGCACACATTGATCGTCGTGGTACCTATCACTTCTAAGTCTTTTTTTGGTGGTCCCACCCACCCATTTTTTCCTTACCCACACTTCCCCTCTCCAAATGGCCACCACTCGCAACCAAGATCTCCAAAATTTCGTCAATCAAGCCCATGTCTCCATTAAACATCTCACATCTCAGCTGGATTCCACCAATTCCCGCATTGACACCTTGGAAGCCAACCTCACTTCTAAGTCTTTTTTTTGTGGTCCTACCCACCCATTTTTTCCTTACCCACACTTCACCTCTCCAAATGGCCACCACTCGCAACCAAGATCTCCAAAATTTCGTCAATCAAGCCCATGTCTCCATCGAACATCTCACATCTCAGCTGGATTCCACCAATTCCCACATTGACACCTTGGAAGCCAACCTCACTTCTAAGTCTTTTTTTTGTGGTCCCACCCACCCATTTTTTTCTTACCCGCACTTCCCCTCTCCAAATGGCCACCACTCGCAACCAAGATCTCCAAAATTTCGTCAATCAAGCCCACGTCTCCATCGAACATCTCACATCTCAGCTGGATTCCACCAATTCCCACATTGACACCTTGGAAGCCAACCTCACAACCCAATTGACATCCCTCCAGTCTGTTGTCAATCAATTGTTGAACCGCCCTACGGGTCCTTCTTCATCAGCACAACCTGATGCTGTTGATTCCTCTCAATCTCCACATTTTCACTCCAACTCCTTTCATCATGAACCTCATCTTCCCCACGTAGAAGTCAATAAATTTGATGGCTCTGATCCTACAGGTTGGGTCACTCAAATGGAGCATTATTTTTCTCTACATGGTATTACCGACTGTTGATTTTAAAGCAGCTGCAAGAGCCATTCTCTAGGAGGATGGCAAAAACCCTAGCTGAAATCTAGGGCCCCCAATGCACTCCTGGGGTTCTTGGTCTGGGACCAAACAATCAGAGCCATGGCAAAAGACCCTTGTGAGGGCCCCCTGTAGATGACTGGGGTTCTTGGTCTGGGACCAAGCAGTGAAGACCCTTATGAGGGCCCCCAATAGATGATTGGGGTTCTTGGTCTGGGACCAAGCAGTTTAAGTCCCTAGATATGTCTAGGGCCCCTGGACGTGTTCCAGGGTACCCATGTCCAAGGCATGGGTTGATCCTTGGTCTTGTACCTTAGTGGATAAGACCCCAGATATGTTCTAGGGCAACCTGATCCCTGATCAGGTAGTTGTTGGTGTATGACCCTCTTTGAAGGCGGGCATGACCACATGAGGGATGTATCCCATATGCAGTGATGATAAAGTTAAAAAGGTCACCTTGAGAATTATATGGACTTGTGTAAACCTCTCATAAACCCTCCACCTTTGGTTTTTGGGCTTGAGTTTGTTTGGGGTTTGTGTTTTGTATTTTGGGGTTAATACAAGAAATATTTAATTAATATAATTTATAAATATATTTAATTAATATTTATATTAATTAAATATATTACTTTTAATTTTTATTTTTTTTTCTAACCCTCACCCAAAAGTATAAATAAGAATCCCTTCCCCTTCATTCCTACACTCATCTTTCTCTTCCTTCTAAGTGTGGCGGATTGCTCCCTTGTAAGCCTACGGCCTCCTTGCAACAGTTAGCGGCCTCCTTGTAACAGTCAACGGCCCCTTTTTATTGACAGCCATCAGGCCTCCCTTACCAGGTCCTTACTGGTTTTTGCTGCTGTGTGAGTGTGGTGAGTGCCTTCCACTGCTGAGAATAGTTGTGTTACTGCTCTCTTTGGGTACTGCCAGCCAGCCGTCCTTCTAGTAGCCAGCAAACCCTCTTCAACAGGTTTTCGTCCCCTATCTAAGCTTCTTGTGAAGGCTGCGGCAACCTAAGCAAGGTAGTTAGGCTATCTTTTAAGGCAGTCGTCCCTCCTCCTGGCTGTTTCCTTTATGCATGAGAGTTTGTGGGGTTTTTTGAATATACTTGTGTGAAGTTCTCGTGGTGGTTTAACAGTCCTATAATTCTCTTGGCAAGAGATCTAACCCTTGAGGTAGATCCATGATACTTGTCTTTTCTGAACATATTCTCAGTGGCACTTCATCCCTTGTGTGAGGCATGAACTTCTTCATTGATTAGAGGTAAGACATCAGAGGTAAGCTACTCTATGGTTCAAATCAACTTGTTAACTTTTAGAGTTGTGTGTTTTTTAATTCTGGAATCTATTAGTGCTTAGATTTGTTCTTTAGATTTATCTATGATTGTTAAGATCTATATCAGACCTAGTGTTTACATCTGTTCTCTAGATTATCATTGTTTAGGTCTATTTCGGATCTATTGATTAGACCTGTTCTTTAGACTTATCTATCACTGTTTAGATCTATATCAGACCTAGTGTTTAGATCTGTTCTCTAGATTATCATTGTTTAGATCTATTTCAGATCTATTGATTAGATCTGTTCTTTAGACTTATCTATCATTGTTTAGATCTTTATCAGAACTAGTTTTGTTTTGATCAATCTAGATCTAATTTAGAAATCCTATGATCTTGCTTACTCAGAAATAGATTTTGTTTGAATCTAATCACTATTAGTTCAGATCTGAGTGTTGTGCACACTCGGAAATTGTTTAAGATTAAAATCTAATTGTTGTTCATTCTCTGATTTGATTTCCTAGGTTCAACAGTTCAGTATTGTATTGCTTTTCTGTTCTAAGGTTTGATTTATTTGTTCTATCTAACTGAAATTTTAAAAGACGGTAATTTTCTGTTTTACTTCCCTAAATCTAACACTGACAAGTTGGCCAAACTTCGCTATAATGTCCTCTATCTAGATCTTGAACACTGGCAATGGTGGCAATGGCGCAAAAATTCATGTCAGGGGTATATTGCCTGGACCCAGTTTGTTGCTGAACTCTATGCCCGCTTTGATACTGATACCCACTATCTAGGTCGTTTGACCAAGTTGAAACAGTAGGCACAGTGGAAGACTTCATCATTGCTTTTGAGCATTTGGCCTTTTGAACAGAGAGCATGTTAGATGCGTTCTTCCGTGAATGCTTTATCAGTGATCTCAAGGATGAAATCCGATCCCAGGTTCTCATGGCCCACCCTCCCACTTGGTTGGAAGCTACTCAACGTGCTAAAGAGGCCCAACAAGTTTTTTTCCCATAACAAAAAACCCCCTTTTGTTCCTCGCCCTCGACCCGCTAATCCTAACCCCCCTGTTACTCCCCTCAAGGTCCAAAAACTAACTAGGGCTGAAATGGTTGAATGCCAACTGAAGGGTCTCTACTATAAGGAACAAAAACTATTTATGGCCATCTCAGAAGATGTTCCTGAAGAGGATGTGACAGTTCTCCTTGTTGAAGAACCCTCTCTTCCCGATGCCACCCAAGAGCATGCTGACCCACCTGCAGTTGACCCACTTATTTCCTTGCATGCCCTCACTGGCTTCTCGACCCCCCAAACGCTCAAGCTCAATGGCTACATTAAGGACAGGAAGGTCATCATCCTTGTTGACAGTGGTAGCACCCACAATTTTATTCATCGTCGCATTGCCCAGGAAACCAATTACTATATTTGTGTTGTCAATAATTTTCAAATCATGATAGCTAATGGTGGGTCCATGAAATGTGGTGGGCGGTGTGAAAATGTTCGCCTTCAAATTGGACATTACCAACTGAAATCTCATATGTTTGCGATTGACATGGGAAGTTGTGACATTGTGCTAGGTGTTGAATGGTTATGCACTTTGGGTCCCATTCTTATGGATTTTAAGGAACTACCATGCAATTCCAACAGGAAGGACAAAAGTATCAATTCCAAGGTCTCACAGCTGGTTCTCCTAAGATCATTAGTTCCCATCGTATGGAAAAGCTCCTCAAGAAAGGCCACGCCGGTATCATTGCTCAACTCCATTCTATTCAAGCCGTTGAGACACCCTCTGTGCATTTTGACCTCCAAGCTATCCTTTCCAAACATCAAGTTGTTTTTTCCACCCCTTGAGGTCTTCCTCCTTCTCGTGGTGTTCATGATCATTCCATTCCCCTTGTTCCTGGCAGTCTTCCTCCGAATGTTCGCCCTTATTGCCACCCCTTTGCCCAAAAGAATGAAATTGATAAAATAGTGCAGGAAATGCTCCAAGCGGGTGTTATCCGCTCTAGTACCAGCCCTTATTCTTCCCCTGTGGTCATGGTACTTAAGAAATAAGGTACTTGGCGCATGTGTCCCGACTTTCGTGCCCTCAATAAGCTCACCATCAGGGACAAGTTCCCCATTCCTGTCATTGATGATCTCCTGGATGAGCAGAGTGGTGCTCGATACTTCACTAAACTTGATCTGCATTCTGGCTACCACCAGATACGTATGCAAGAAGTTGACATACCCAAGACTGCCTTTCGAACTCACGAGGGTCACTATGAGTTTTTGGTCATGCCCTTTGGCCTGTGTAATGCCCCCTCCACCTTCCAAAGCCTCATGAATCATGTCTTCCGTCCTTTTCTCCGTTATTTTGTCTTAGTTTTCCTTGATGATATTCTCATCTATAGTAAAACTTGGCAATCTCATCTTTCCCATGTGGATCAAATTCCCCATCTACTCTCGCAGCACCAACTTTTCCTCAAACAATCTAAATGTGCTTTTGGCGCCTCAGAAGTCGAGTACTTGGGTCACATTGTTGGCAAGGCCGGTGTTAGGGTGGATCCTAAAAAGATTGAAGCTATGCAAGATTGGCCTCACCCAAAGACTCTCAAAAGTTTGCGTGGATTTCTTGGTTTAACAGGTTATTATCGCAAGTTTGTTAAGAATTATAGAAAGATTGCGGCACCTCTCACTGCTCTCCTTAAAAAGAATTCTTTCACTTGGACTCCAGTAGTTGCTCAGGCTTTTCAAACCTTGAAGATGGCTACGTGCACCACTCCAATCCTGGCCCTTCCTGATTTCACAAAAACCTTTGTCCTGGAATGTGATGCTTCCAGGAAAGGAATTGGCGTCGTCCTTATGCAAGAGGGTCGGCCTTTGGCCTTTACCAGCAAACAATTGTCAGAGCGAAATTTGGGAAAATAAATCTATGAAAAGGAAATGTTGGCTATTCTACATGTCATGGATCTTTGGCGCCTTTATCTATTGGGGAAACGCTTCCAAATTAAGACAAATCATCAAAGTAAGTATTTTCTAGAACAACGCCTTTCCTCCCCCAAGCAACAAAAATGGGTGACTAAGCTCTTTGGATATTGTTGACCGCCTATTCAGCTAGGGGGTCAACTCATGTGCCATGAAGTATATATCACCTGATGCAGATATGATGAAGACAGTATTGGTTCTACTTGGGCATTTGATACTCCAGCACTAAATTTTTGTAAACGAAATTTCCGCACCCCTGCGTGGGTTGATAATGTAATAAGACTGCATGGATCATAGTTAGGTCGAGTACCTTGGGATGTTTTCATTAGGAGAGTTCCTTTCACCGAGGTTTTTTTCTCCTCAGGTTGTCAACTGGGCCTTTCAGCCTGGCTGACTTCCCATGAGTTTTTCCCTCCACACATGCAATAATTCCTCCAAAGTGGTGAACGGCGTTCTGATGGTCTCATCTTTTGGTAGCTATTGTTTAGGAATGTTGTAAATGACCATGCCAGACAGTGTAGAAAGTTTCGCGGAATTTCGTCGAGTCTAGATAAGTTTTTTTTAATTAATTAAATTTTTAATAATTTAATTAATTAAATGTTTTTTTGAGCAAATATTGTAAAAACTGGGTCTTTGGGCTTTTGATAGGGGTATTTGTGCTCAAAAGAAATGGAATAGCACCCCCTACACCCATAGACCAAGTTTCAGCTCAGTCGGACGAAGTTTGCTATGCCTTTGTCCACCCGGAGACAAAGTCAGTCAAAACAGCAATTTTGTCATTTTTGTAATTTTTGTAAAAAAGAGTTAATGGATGAATTTGAAGGTGGATAAGAACAAGATTAGACTTTACCTAACCCTCCCAACCTTTTCCAACCTATTCTAACCCCTTACCCACCTTTTACACTCAAAAATCATGGCCCCCTAGGGGAAGTGACGTTTTTCCTTGGTGGAGGTTGTTGTGACTTATTTGGGACCCCCTCTCATGAGTTATGACTCCCTTTGACCCCCACATCACCTCCTAGGATGATCCCACTCCTTTTATTTCATTAATTCCCCTCCATTTCTTCATTTTCACCCTTTTTTTGCTCCCTCCAAGAGGAGTTACGCCCTCCCTCTTCTAGAAACTCCACAAATGATTTTTTAAAAATTATTTGAGACCTCTCACCTTCCTTGGCATCAATCCCAAGGCCTCCCACACCTCTTTGCTTGATCCCAATACCTCCTACTTTTTCTACACCCTAGATCTAGCTTTCAAACCCTAGATAGTGTGCCCTAGCCTTGAGATTTGCTCATTTGCTTGGGATGTGATACTTGGAGTTCATCCAAGTGCCTTCACTTTGCCTCTTGAGGTATAAGTAGAACCCTCCCTCACCCTTTTTCCTCACCAATCTTTGAGCTAAAGTTACTATGCTGAAATCTCTCTTCACTTCCATCTTCTTGCTCTTGTCATCTTGCCATTTCACTCATTGCTCTTGAGAGCTTGGAGCAAGTATTTCTCCAACACTCTCACATTTTGGAATAAAAAAGCTTTGGAGAATCTTGAAGATATCTAAGAGTATTCTAGTTGTCTTCTTACATATGAGGTGATGTTGTATGGTTTATTGTTTTTATGTGTGGTTGGAATATATCAATGGTAAAGTATTTTACTAGAGTAGGGTAGCAAAGAGTATTCTTGCTAGCTTATGCTTATTGGATAGCCTAGGGTTTGAAGTATTTCACATTCTTAGTCTTTTTAATATAGCTATCTATTCCATGCTTCACATATTGCTTTGAGTCTTGTAGGTTGCTTCAAAGGATTCATTGGGATAGCATCAAGAAGGAGCCTACCCTTGAAACATTCTCACACTCCTTACTTTCTTGTTCCATTTTACTTTCTGCATCATTTCCATTTGTATTTCAGTTTCTAACACTCATAGATAGGTCAATAATATCAACTTTTATTTGCAGATTTTTTATGTAAAAAATTTCTGTGTAAAAACAGAAAAAAAAATTTGACATTTTTGGTGTGTTTTGCAGCATTTCCAGCGAGCTTTTGCTTGCTATTTTTTTTGCAGGTTCTTACCAGTTGGAGGGGGAAACGCTGCCCAAATCACTCTAGAAGACTCCCCCAAGAACCATTCTTGGTTGGGTAACTATCTCCCAACTCTTCTCCTTGTAAATCCAGGTTTCTTTCATTATTTCATTCATTTTTTGTCTATAATCATAAGCTAACATAATAAGGCTAGGTTAGTTTAAACTTTTGCAAGTTTATTCTTTATTCATTTAGGTGTTGGCCCCTCTTGTCCAATAGACAAGTTTGTGTGACCTTTCATTTTAATAATTTGTTCTTAGATTAGACAACCCTCTTTGACCAACAATGGTAGGTTTGGCTCCACCTTGGCCATTGTAAGTGGTTCCATTCTTTTCAAGTTTTATTTCATTTTTAATAAGCTAATGCGCCTGCACCTTGGGAGAGTAATCCCCAAAATCGCTAGGCCTAAAGGGAACTTATTTTCTTTGATGTCTACATTGCTTAATGGTTAAAATAATCTAGATAGTCATCACATCTAAGTTTCTTTTTTTCAAGTTTTACTTCATATGCTTATGCTTCATATTGCTAAATGGTTTAATGATTTAAAACATCTCTTAAAGATGTTGCCGTCCTAATACACACTTGCTAACGTGACATGTCGTCCTAATACACACTTGCTAACGTGAGCTAAGTCCGGCTCACTTAGTGTGTCCTCGGAGACACAATGTCTAGGTTCTCACTCCACACTGTCAACTTGACTGGAACCTCTTCCTTCTAGGCTTACTCCTAGGGAAGCCAAGGGGGGTAGTCCCTAGTTACTAGATTGATTTTAGTGTTTAAGGTTCTAGGAGTTAGTTTTAATTTGTTAAAGGCTAAAGGGGAAAACTAGCCTAAGATGCTAAGGCAGCAAATGCAAAGTGCAAGCCTACTCTAAATGTCAATCAGCCATTTCCCTAAGTCAACTAAGACTAGTGCCTAAGGTTGGGCAATGGGGTCAACTAAGTTTGAGGGTGGTTTATTACAAAAATGTTTACAAGTAAAAGTTTGAAACTACCCCAAACCAAAGATTACAATTATTCACAGAGAGTTACAAGTGTTACAATGTTTACACAATTCACAAATAGATACAAAAATACAAAAATGTAAGTGAAACACACATGAGCCAAGCATGCCCCAATAGCACTTACTCTATTGGACCGCTTTCACTGGCAACCACTAAAGCACTCAAGACTCAAGAAAGTGATGCTTCCCCAAGTGGGATACTCAACTCTTTCTTGAGTCACACCATAAAGCAAATGAAAGAAAAGATATAAAATGTTTAATTCATATGCTTACATAGACATGGAAAACATAGACCATATAGTTGCAACAAAGAATTTAAAGCATGAAGTGTTATTAATGTGTGTCCCTAAGCATACATCTAAGTCGCCCAAACACACAAAAATGATCTATGCAACTAAATGGTTAAGGAGTTGTTTAAAAGTTAGATAAATTTTACTATTCCCTCCCCCTAACTATGTTTGTGCTTTAAATTTCCTCCTCCCTTGGCCAAATGACTGCCGGGTGCTCAAGATAGTAAGGCAATGAGGCCCACCCTAGCTTTCCAGGTCAGCCCTGACAATAAGAGTTCTCCCAGAAAGAATCCCCTTGAGGATCACAGGACGGTCCCCCGCCACTTCCCCTTGGGTATCCCTCAAACCCGTTTTAGATGGTGGAGATGGATGAATAAAGCCCCTAAAAGTTGTCTAAGTGTTATTATGACCTGCGGGTGGATCTTTAGATGTGTTTGGTTGCTTTTAGGAGTGTTTTAGACACTTTTAATTTTAGTTTTTAACGCTTGGCCGAATTGAAAATGTGTGAAAACGTGTGCTTGCAAGAGGTAAATTAAATGCTCTTTAACATATCAAAACATGAAGGAAAAGTGCAATAGATATACCATTTATTCATTAACCATTCCACATGTGCACTTGAAAGTAAAGTGTGATATGTAATGTTTTAAACCATGAAATGAGATAACATGAATGGAAAAGAGAACTTAAAAGATAACCATCATTTACACATTTACTCCATTCATCATCATTAACATGTAATTGCAA
>JASDQU010102037.1:158806-303879 GCA_032191745.1 Picea mariana
CAATCTAGTAACTAGGGACTACCCCCCTTGGCTTCCCTAGGAGTAAGCCTAGAAGGAAGAGGTTCCAGTCAAGGTGACAGTGTGGACTGAGAACCTAGGCATTGTGCCTCCGAGGACACACTAAGTGAGTCGGACTTAGCTCACGTTAGCAAGTGTGTATTAGGACGGCAACAGATATGATTATGAGATCATTTACAAGAAAGGAAAATGACAATGTGGTTGCCGATGCACTTTCCAGAAAATATGAAGATAAAGGGTCCATGTTTTCTCTCTCCTTCATTGTACCAGATTGGCTCCAAGTTGTTCGCCAGGAATGGCTACAAGATTCCAAAAGTTCGCATCTGATACAACAATTGCAGTCCAATTCTCCAGTCTCCTCAGGATACTCTTGGCTCAATGATGAGCTTCGATCCAAAGGTAGTTTGTATTTAAGTACACAGTCAAAACTTAAATCCACGATACTTTCTGAGCTTCATGCTACACCCACAGCTGGGGCACTCAGGGTTTACCAAAACCTATGACCAGGTCAAACGTTCTTTTTTCTAGGATGGTATGAAACACAACGTTCGTAAATTTGTGGCTGAATGTGATGTGTGTCAACGCAACAAGGGCGAAACAATCAAATCTCCTGGCACACTACAACCGCTTCCGATTCCACCTGCTATTTAGCGAGATATCTCTATGGATTTTATTGTATGCTTACCTAAATCGAGAAATAAATCAGTCATCATGGTGGTAGTTGATCATCTTTCCAAGTATGCTCATTTATGTGCTCTTCAACACCCATTTACAGGTTCCACTATGGCTCAACTTTTCATGGATCAGGTCTTCAAGCTTCATGGCATGCCGCATTCTATTGTTTCTGATCGTGACCCAACTTTCACCAGCAATTTTTGGCAAGAACTGTTCAAGCTCCAAGGCACAATTGCATCTCAACACAGCTTATCATCCCCAGACTGATGGTCAAACTGAAGTGTTTGGAATCATATTTGAAGTGTTTTGCATCGAAAAGGAAAAATTAGTGGGCTCAATGGTTACCACTAGTTGAATGGTGGTACAACACTTCTTACCATACAGCTACCCGCATGACTCCTTTTGAAGCAGGATATGGACAAAAGCCACCTTCAATTCTCTCATATTTGCCAGGTGTTTCAAAGGTCCAGGCAGTTGACCAAACGCTTATAGTTCGAGAGGCTATTCTTCGTACCCTGAAAGAGAATTTGGTCATGGCCCAGAATCGCATGAAGCAACAAGCAGATCAAGGTCGCTTTGAACGTCAATTTGCAGAAGGCGATCAGGTGTTTCTTCAACTGCAACCTTACAAGCAAACTTCCCTCAAGGTTGACCATTGTCAGAAACTGGCGCCCAAATTTTATGGTCCTTATACAGTTCTCAAGCATGTGGGACAGGTGGCCTATCAGTTAACTTTGCCCAGTCATTCTAAGCTCCATCCTGTTTTTCATGTTTCCTGCTTAAAGAAGGTGATTGGAACTAAGTGCCAAACTCAAACCGACCTTCCCGAGTTGGACGAAGAAGGCTCGATTTGGCTACAACCACAAGCAGTTTTGGACCAACATGAGCGTCGTCTGCGTCATCGAACCATCAAGGAAGTGTTAGTACAGTGGAAAGATACAAACTCCAACAGATGCCACTTGGGAACCAACTACTATTCTGCAGCAATTTCCTCATCTCAAGCCTTGAGGACAATGTTGTTTTTAAGGGGGAGGTCATGTTAGGGACCTAACCCTTCACGTAGGTAGAATAATATATTTCCATGTAATAAAGGTCAATATTAATAAGGCCTAGCAATAAGGAAGAATAAGTCCAATGTAAGAAGACCTAATAGAAGCTTCTGCTTCTAGAAGGATCTTCCTCTAGATTGTTCTTTTGATAGACATATTTAGTATAAATAGGAGTCGAGGGTATGAAAAGTTTTGTCTTGGATATTATTGAAATAGAACTCTGCTCTGCTGGAGGTTGCCCCCTCGAAGAGGCAAGTGAACATTGCTCTCAGTAATCAAAGTGTTCTTTCTGGTGTTATTTTGGTATCATTTTGGTATTATTGTGGTGTTGTTTTGGTTATATTGTTGTTCATCTGCCATTTCTAGCTATTTATTTTTGTTCTGCATGTTCTTTTATATCTGAAATATTACAGCGGCGAACTGTCCCTTGGCTGAGTATGGGTGTCGCAGCCCTTCTTTGTGGCTGCCGTAGTGTGTGTGTGGCTTCAGGTGCTTCTCTTCTTTGTGGCTGCTGCTGTGTGTATGAGGCCACGGATGCTTCCTTTCCCTTGGCTGCCATTTTTTGTGACACTTGTTTTCAAATCTGAGTTTGTAGCCACTAGATCTGAGTTATGGAGCCACTTGTTTTCAGATCTGAGTTGGTAGCCACTAGATCTGAGTTATGGAGCCACTTGTTTTCAGATCTGAGTTTGTAGCCTTTTATATTTTCATATCTGAGTTTGTAGCCTCTTATATTTTCAGATCTGAGTTTGTAGCCACTTATATTTTCAGATCTGAGTTTGTTTGCTTATGGAGCCACTTGTACTCCCAGATCTGAGTTTGTTTGCTTATGGAGCCTCTTGTATCTCCAAATCTGAGTTTGTTTGCTTATGAAGTCTCTTGTATCTCCAAATCTGAGTTTGTGTTTGCTTAATGGAGGGTTTGACACTTGTTTTCCAGATCTGAGGGTTTTCTTGTGAATTGATTTCCTTGCTGTGCTATCACTGTTTATTGGAGGTTTTCCCATTGGGGTTATTTGCTTTTATGACTTTGGTTTATTGTTGTTTCCATTGAGGTTTTACTATCCATGGCAAAACTGTCCCACAGTGCTTTTGACAGAGATCAAACCCTAGACGTTTGAACTATGAACCTAAACTTCATCTGAGCATACTTACAGAGGCATACATCTACATGTAACAGGTACACCTCTCTTTTGATTCTGGAGGTAAACTATAGTTTATTTTGTACTCAGAAGTATCATTTGTTTTAGATCTGTTTATCTTCTATGTTGATCTAGTTGATAGAAAAAAAATTTCTATTTTCCCTATTTCTAATAGATGTTTTCGTAGCATCGAGAGGCATTCCCACATTAGCCTAGGTGTCGGGCATGTGGGAGCCATTCTTGACACTCACATTGCGATTTTTTCTTGTAAAAATCCTTTGAGTGAGGTATGGGGCTTTGTGGGCTTGTAGATGGGTCTTGTGGGTTTGTGAGATGATTAAAAAAACCTAATTTAATGTTGAGTTTGAGTGAAGGGCTTCTAAGTGGTTTTGGGGCTTCTTCCATACCCTTTTGAGTCATATAAAGGGAGATCAAGTGTGAAGTTTGAGAGACAAGAGTGAGTGTGAGATTCATTCTTGGAGACAGTTGTGGTGACCTCAGCCAGGCATGGAGAAGGCCGAGTAGGCCTCAGTCCTGCGATTTTGAAGAAGAGGGGCAACTTGCCTCAGGCCTATGTTTGGTTGATGCAACTGGCAACTTAGGAACCTCGGCCACTGGGTTTGTTCTACTGTTCAGAGGGAGTTTGGGCAGAGAAAAGTGCAGCTGCAGGTGTTTTGGAGGCTTGGCCTGCAGAGAAGACAGTCCGTGGATTTTTTGGAGCCTCAACCTGCAGAGAAGAGGGACCTCAGACCATGGGTTCAGAGGGTTGCTGATCTGTAGCCTAGCCACAGCAGTTTTGGGGCAGTTTGAGAGGGCTCATACAGTCAGCAGTTTTGGGGCAGTTTGAGGGCTGATACAGTCAGCAGGTCTTTGGGCAGTTTGAGGGCTTGTACAGTCAGCCTATTTAGACAGAGAGAGACCGTGAAGGCCTGCTCAAGTGGAGGTCTGTCTCGTTGGGTTTTGGCCTGTGCAAAGGCTGTAATTTGACCTCATTACAGTGAGCATATTTTGGGCACAGAAACCAAGGAGGATTTCTGCAGTGGACAAGGGCCTTTTTCTGTAAGTGTACCCTTGTGTTTTGGTGTTTTCTTTCTGTGTAAAAGAGGGCCATTTTCCCTGGTATGGGAGCCCATTGTTCTGAGATTGTATTGAATGAAGAACAAGTGATTTGGGCATTAAATTCCTGTGTACTGTATCTGATCTAATTGCTGGTGTTTTATTTTCCGCTATGCTAAGTTGTTAGACATCTCAGTGTGTTTATGTTCACAGTTCAAAATGTGTGATTTTTGTGTGTACTGTTGAGAACCTAGACCAGACCTGTGTTGTGTTCAAAATCTAACAACAGAGTGATCATTGATGAGACACACATTTTTGTATTATCCTTTTTGCACAAGACATCATGATTTCAATCTTCAAATTTATAAATTATCAATGATGGTTATCGGATTATCACTTATAACTTATAGTTCTGATGTTGTGATTGATGAATGGTTTTGATGCAAATTTTCTTTTCAATTAACAAAATTATTTTGTTGTTTCTCCACGGCTTCATTCAGAACCTAGTAACTTGGCATTCATTCCTATTAAGGAAGATGGGTATCCTTTTGCAACATGCTAGAATGTTTAGACATATTCTATGAGACTTCAAGCTCCAACACTCATTGGGCTAAGACCCACTGCTATGGGCAGGGCTAGCATGAGTTGCCCAATTGGCTAGAGAACCTTGGATGGATGTGGATCCAATCAGGATAGATCTTCAAATTCCCGAACAAGCCCTTAACTTTCCAGGCCTCTCTTGCAAAGAGCTTTGGCAGCAAGTTTTGCAAAGAGTAGAGAAGAAGGTCAGTCACTAGGTGACCCAACAAACTAATTTCCCTGGTAGCCCATTCCCAAAAAAGTACAAAGGTGCTGGCAGCAACAAATTTATACTGTTCTTCACGTTGGGCCCCTTCAGCTACTGCCTATGGTAGTTGTCATAATTTCTTTTTTTTGTGTGTCAAGATTTGAAGCCAAGACAGGCTTCCATTGCAGTCCAAGAAGTAAGGGAGGTTTGGGTTTTTGTATCAAGATTTGATGGTCAGAAAGGCTTCCACAAGATAGCCTGGAACATTTGTTATAGTGCAAGGGATATAAGAAGTCTGGCAATGACTGACATTTATACCCAAGGAGATGCTCTCTATGCCAAATGGATCATTGGAAATATTGAAGGCAATGAGGCTTGGAGAGTCGTCCTACACAACCATGTGCTGGTAGGAGTGGCTTGCAGAAAAGAATGCTCTCAAGATCTCAGCTCTTGGGACTTGATCCCTATGATTGTTGATGCTTACCAACGCTTGAAACACACTTTGTTGATTGATATCAAACTCAACAAACCCGGGTCAGACCAGCAAATCCAAGGAATTTTGTGGTAACTATGTTCAATTTAACAGAACGACAATAGATCTTTCCCGTACATGGCATCCTAGATTTCTATCCACGCTTATGTGGTTTTCCAATGACAATTGCTTGTTGGGAATTCCATCCGTTCAGTAGTTTTCATTTAATTTTCATATATGTAGCTAAATGGCTTATTAAGAATTGAAGTAAATCATTACAAAAGAAAAACACACAGACTTCAAGTTCACAGTTATACAAAAGAAGAACGATGGACTAACCTGCATAAAGTTGTAGCGTTCTCTCCCGATGGACTCATTCTCTGCAACTGCGAAATAAGCCAAGAGGGGGTAGTGACCCACATACGACGCATAACTGTCCCGTTGGATGTTCACTGCCCACTCACTTCACATAAAAATAAAAACGTTTATCAATTACAGGGGTTTGAACACGACACGTTACATAATTACTTAGACGTATTTGAACACGTAAAACAAAACCCTAATAAATTATAAGGGTTTAAAAACGTAATGCAAAACCCCAAATAAATACAGGGGTTTGAACTTTGAACATGTAACACAAAACCCTAATTACTTACTGGGGTTTGAACATGTAGCACAAAACCCTAATAAAATATAGAGGAATGAACAAGTACAGAAAACCGTAATTATCCACGGAAAAACAGAAAACCGTAATTACGTACCAGGGTTTGAACGTGTAACACGGCAAAAAATGAAAAAAATAATACAAAACACGGGGTTTACATGTTGAAACACTAATTGTCTTGAAAGTAAAACCTGTAGAGAATCGATTGTATTGAAGAAGAGAATTCGAATGGCATCACAACTAAAAGACTTACAATCTGTTGAGATCGGCATGTCCAGTGCCGACATATTTGGCTTGCAGATGCTCGAGCTGTGAGTTGATGTTAAACCTATCGCTCGCCTGCCAATCGAATTTTTTGAAAGGAAACGGAAGTTTTCAATGGCCTACCCCAAATTAAAATGGGAAAAAGACAGAGACCAGAGTAATCAAAATGCTCTTAATTTATGTGAGATGGAAGAACTTGAATCGTCTGTGAAGAAGAGAGAATTCTGACCTGCATTGTGATAGACAGTAAATACTTGAGATTTCAGAAATGTAATCCTTCTATTTCAGAGAAGGTGAAATCCCAACACTGCTTAGGTTCGTTTAAATGGAGGCATCTGGCTGTTTGAACGTAAATCCTCTATCCAAAAAACTAAAACTAGTTTAAGAGTGAATGACTATGCAGTTCAACGGTACACAAATCCATCATTTAAAAAGATAATCTCGTTTCGATTACGAGGCAGTGTCGATTAGCCCATTAAAATTAAATTTCACTTTCACGTTGTACAAGGGTTAAAGTCTGCAGCCCATTAAAATTAAATTTCACTTTCACGTTGTACAAGGGTTAAAGTCTGTCCAATGACATTTTTGTGTTTTAACCTTTATTAGTCCGTGCTTCTGCGAAGGCAGTGACTCTAGTTTTCCCCTCGCGGGCAACACCCTTTTAGTGCTTATTAGTTGGTCCATTTTGCTAAATTAATGGGTAATTCATACGGTTTTCATCAAATTTTATATTTATTTTTAAAAACAAAAATATTTTTTATTTATAAAAGGTTTTGTTTAACCTAAGTTTTTGTTCTCCTCGTTGGAATTTCACAATATAAATTTGCACAAAATCACAATTTTATATTGTTTAAATTGCATTTTTTAATGTAAAAATGAATTCAGCGTGTTGAAAAACCCCTAGAACACTCGGATTATATAGATTTAACCACACAAATTTGTACATCCAACAATATCTTGCTAGATTTCAAGCAAATATCCTTGGAAAATATGACCGGAAAAGGGAAAAAAACATAACACATTTAGACTACAGCTTTATAAAATATCACAAATGTAATTTTGGATTGGTTCAGAGCATTTCGATATGACTTTATTTCCCTATTGTATGCTATTTTTTTTAATGGATTTGTCAGAAATAAAAATGGAGTAGCCTCGTCCTTCTTCTCTGCAGAATGGGGCCTCGTGCAATGATATCCTTTGTCTCCCCTTATTTTCTTTTAGTGGCAGAAGGGATTTGCAGGGTCATAGGTGAAGCTAAATCCAGAGGTGAGTTCCAAGGCATTTCCATTTTCCCTACTTTAAGGATCTCGAATCAACTTTTTGTGGACGATGACTTCATTTTATGTAGTAGTATGAGGGGAGATGCGAAGAAACTAAGCACAATTTTGGATCTATTTGGTCATGCTACTAGAATGCAGATCAGTGGATAAAAATCCACTCTTTATGCCCATCTCATGGATGAAGAGGAGATAGGTGTCTATAAGGAACTTTTCCCATATGTGCTTCTTCCTTTAATGAAGGTTTGAAGTACCTAGGCTTCCATCTTAAACCTAATAGCTACAAAAAGGAGGATTGGGCTTGGGTAGTTGCTAAGTTAGAAAAGAGATTAAAGTCTTGGAATTTTCATTAGTTATCTTGAGCAGGGAGATTGGTTTTAGTTAAGTCAGTTTTGGAAGTTATCCCGGTGTATTGGATCTCTTTAGCATCGATCCCAAAAGGAACAATGGAGGAGACTAGGCGGACTTGTTTATGTTTTCTATGGGCATGCCAAAAGGACCACTTTGTATTGTTGTGGGTTAAATGGGATATGTTAGTAGCCCCAAAGTTACTGGGGGATTAGGGCTTGAAAAACATCAATCTCTTTTCAAAGGCTCTTGCAGCCAAAATGGGATGGAGATTGATTACCACTTAAAGCCTCTAGACAAAAGTGTTAACCCAGAAATATATTAGTCCGAGTTCAATGGAAGAATGGATAAGAAGGCCGATAAAGGCAACTTCAAATTGCACCATTATATGGAAAGCACTTGTAAAATATTTTTCAGTAGTGGGGGAAGGATTGGTTTGGCGGGTAGGAAGAGGCGCTAGAGTCAAAATTGGGTTGGATCCATGGTCGGGCAGTGGCAGAGGACATCTCCTACCCCATGCATTAATCAACAATCTCCATGACCGAGGTCTTTTCCACCTCGCTAAGATTGTCGACATGCATAGAACCATAGTGTGGGGTCAAGAGTGGAAGGATTCCTTACAATTGCGTCTGGGAGAGGTATATGCAGACGTTTGGGCTTGTTATATCATAGCACTCAAAGTAGGGTACATTCGTATTATTGATAAGGAGGATGATCTAGTATGGCAACATAATCCACGTGGGGTTTATACGCCAAAAGCAGGTTACACCCAAATAAATATCGACCTCCTACATCAAGAACCCTCTTGGTTGGTGGAAAGGGGTGTGGAAAATAAAATGCCCTTTAAAATCCCATCTTGTCTTATGGTGTTTGATTAGAAACAAGGTGCCAACATGGGACATAATGAAGAACAGAGGCTTGGAAGGTCCGGGATGGTGTACATTATGTAAGGCTAATGAGGAGTCTATCACTCACCTCTTCCTCATTTGTCCTTTTTTTCATTAGATATGGACAGAATTTTCAAGAGCTCTTAGTCAAGAATGTAGTTGGCAAAGACAAAACATTGAAGAGGCTTGGAAATCGTGGGTGCATGATCCAAAAAACTATAATATAAAAGCTCTCAAACTATTAATAAATTGGGGAGTGTGGTTGACCTGGAATTTTGTTATCTTCAAAGATGGATCTTCCATTCTTGAACTTGTTGTTGCTCAAAGCCTCAACATCCTTTCATACTTCCCACAGGGGAAATATGCTCCCTTGATAAGGTCTATGGAGGTAGAATAAGTGGATCATTCTCAGTCGTGGGTTTTTTTTTACGGTGCCTCATAAAATGATGGGCAGTTATGTGGTGGTGGTGGTGTTGTCCTTCATCTTTCAGATTCTCACTGTTTCAACATAAAAATGGGACCGGATCCAGGAAAAAATAATTGCGTTGAACTAATGGCTTTAAAACTACTCCTAAATTTTGTCGGGGAAAAAGGGATAACCACTCTTCAAATCTTTGGTGACTCAATGGTGGTTATTAATTGGATCGGGAAATCACAAAAGTGTCATAATATCAGGCTCTTTCCTCTTCTTGAAGAAGTGTTTATTATCCTGGCCACTTATAGAAATATCTTTATTCATCATGTTTACAGGGAGCGAAACAGGGTTGCAAACAAACTCTCTAAAGAAGGTTCTCTCATGGATTTTGGGTAGTGGAAAATAGTAGAATCAAGGGACGGAACACACTTCAAATTCTACCACAAGCCTTTTATAGATATAGTGGGCCACAACGGCCCTATTCCACACTCGTGATTCCTCTCATGGTCTGGTTTTTTCATGGAATGCAGTTTGGTCTTTGGGGTTTTCTCCGCCAGTATAAGTTTCGAATGGTTATATCAATTGGGTTTTCAAATAGCAGTTCATTGTTTTATATTATGGGATGAAAACAATTGCTTATTTTGGGAGCATACAGATACATGACTACTCTTGATGGTATTTATATGTCAGATTCAAGTTGTTAATATGTCGACATTGAATGTTTTTTAGGGTCATTGATCAACCCTTTTATGAGGTTGGAATCATGTTTCTACAACACTTATATCGCCATATTTTTGTACAATCTAGGGAACAGAGGCAGCTATGTTTTTTTGTGACTTTTACTATGCACATTCCCTCCTTGATAGGGGTGGTTTGGTAGTCTAAATGCATGCTTACTCATGCATTATTCAGAATGTGAATTTTCTTTCTCCTTGAAATAAAATTTACGTTTTTTTCTTATGGAAAAACGATGGAGGCAATCTATTGATTAAAATAGAGTTCGAAAAACTATCTTCAAGTTTAGGAAAGCCACCTTTGATGATTTCCTAATGTATGTTTTTTATCCTTGAGATAAACTCCAACACATCATCACCATCAACTAGTCTTTGTCTAATCAACTTCATTTGTAAATCAACTCTTTGAGATGCATGAGGAGTATCAAAAAGCTTGCGAAATTGATTCCAAACAGAAGTAGAATTCTCAATATGAACAAACAAATGTTCAACTACAGAAGAACGAAGAAAAGTAAGAGCTTTCTCATATTTTAATTCCCATTTAGCTAAAGGAGTAGCATCGATGGGCTTTGTTGGAGGAGTCTCATTATTACAAATATCACACCATAGCTCATTATACATTAATGTGTTTTGCATGTGGCATTTCCAAGATTTGTAATTCTTGGGGCCATCCAACTTATCTGAATCGATGGATAAATTGATTAACTTTGACATTTTACCCGATGATAAATTTCCTTGAAGAATTGAAATTTTCAAGTGATTCCAAGAATATCACAACATGAAAATGAGATGCAAGGCACCCAAAAAAAAATTGCACACTCCATGCAAAAAGAGCACTTTTAAGGGTTTGGCCTTGACCCTTTAAAAGTCTCATCAAAAAAAGAAAATTGGTAGAGTTTTGCACTAGACTCTTATCAATTTTTCAACTTCAAGATTACACAATTGAAAAGGTGTCAAAAAGGGGTCAAACTTTCAAAATTTGACAATCTTCCCACTTTTACAAATATTAAAACGTGTCGCACTCGATGTAAAAATTATTTTAATTTTCAAATAAAATCCACTTATCACTCCATAAAGCAATATCTCTAAAAAAAAATCATGCTTTAAAATATCTTACATAAAGCCATATTTTTAAAATTCATGCTTTATGTCATGTAAAAATGGTGAAAAGGTAATTTGCTTAAAAATTGTGCATAGTTTGTCATTTTATGCAAGGTGTAAGGCCTTGGGAGCTTAGCTCGGGTGCATGCACTTCCACCACAGTCTGAATTAGGCAGGCAAGATGCTCGGTGCAAATGAGGAGACAAAAGTCTTCATATAGTTGAGAGTTGGGGTTCCTTATGCGTGTGACGAGCCAAGGGGCGACTCCACCCAAGATGCCATGCGACACAAGTCAAACGATGGATGGTTTGATGAAGAGTTGAGGGAAAGACTTGGGCGCTTCATCCACAAAGGAAAATCGGCTAAGGAATGGGGGGCGCACTTGGGAGAGTTGGCTCGACTCACCTAAGGGTTGCACGCACCCAAGAGGATGAGTCAGTTCGACAAATGGAGCTCACCGGCATGAGGGGTGCACCAAGGTTGGGCGCGTTGGTTCCAAAGGGCACCACGGTTGACGAGCGCATGGGTTCGTTTGGGTGATCAGGTCCATGAAGGGGCATGACGATTCGCTTGGACATGGGTTCACGAAGGGGTGTGACACCCCTAAAGGACACAACAATTCATGATGGTCACCTTTGGAGGCCTATAAGAGAACAAGGATGCATAACCAAGGAAGGCAAGTTTTGGCAAGACAATGAGAGCAAGAGAGATTTGTTGAAGCAGAAGAAGAGGGCGAGCTCCCTCGAGGAGATAAGTTGCTCCACTTGGGAGGACTTTTGTTGCCTTGAGGTGGATTCGTTGGACAAATTTGGGAAAACTTATCTTGGGTTGATTTTGGGGAAGTCTAGAAACACAGGTCTATTGGAGGCATGTGTGAGGCAGAACTGAAACCTGTGAAGTCTGTGGAAACAAAGAGATAAAGTCTACGAAAATGAAGAGACAACAATTCTATGGTTGGGGGCACATCTGAGGTGAAGCGCATGTGATTATGGATATGGTTGCGACGAAGAGTCTTAGTGACGATCTATGTACGAGTGTCTTGGTGAGGTGAGGTGAGTCGTTTGACTCTGCCTTGTTGTAAACCGAGTTGGTACTGCTCATGTTGTGATTGTTTC
This sequence comes from Picea mariana, assembly GCA_032191745.1. Classification (NCBI taxonomy): domain Eukaryota; kingdom Viridiplantae; phylum Streptophyta; class Pinopsida; order Pinales; family Pinaceae; genus Picea; species Picea mariana. Next base: position 170,810 of record JASDQU010102037.1, read on the forward strand.
TCAATAACAAAGACTTAGTCAGATGTTAGGCGCGGTTTGTGCCACCCGCATTATATTTTTGTTTGTCTTTCATTTGTTCCACAACTATCTTGGTTTCTCATGTTCATGGATGTATGCTTAAATATGACTAAGTGTTAAAGCAGTTAACGAATGTCTAAGTATACAAGAGTTGCACTAGAGTAGGAGCATGACTCACCAATAGCCTAGAACGGAGTATGGGTATGCTCTAGGTGAAGAGGCATAGTCCGGATGAAGTAACCTTGGTGTTCCAAGCATCCAAGTGAAAACTTTGTTGTTCCGCACACCCTCAAAAGGTGCATGATCAGAATATTTGGCTTGGCACATTGTGGGGACATGACACGAGGCATGTTGTAAAAACTCACATGGAAATATTAAAACTTGAAATCAGTTGTGATGTTTTGGAAATAATATGTTGTATACTTTTTTCATGAACTAATTGAACCTCAAAGCACGTAGCACTCAATTTCTTTCCGAGTGACTCTCCTTGGATTGTTGTATATTAATGATAGTGTGCTAGAAACTTCATGATTTATATTGTCCTTCTTTCCAGGGAATGAATTGCAGAATGGGAGCGAAGAAAATTCAAAGCAGGTAACAAATTCTCTGATTGCTTTCTTGAATTGGTACCAACCTTCTTTGCCTCCTTTATCTTTAATGCATAATTTAGTGCATTAAATCTAAAGATCTACTCATGAATCTAATGGATTGGGTGACTTACCATGATTTGAGGGTGCACTTATATGCAAATAATCACTTGTCCATGTTAACGATTAGCTATAAATGCTTCGACGATGTCTCGATCACGGCCCCTCTGGGACCACCTCTTAATTAACCATGGGTGACATAACAGGAGCATTAAGTTGGTCATATGTGTGAGGACGACGATGAAGGTGGTGAGCTAGTGATCTGTGCCAGATGAGTTGTAGATGTTTTACTTTTCAATTACTAGTAAATGTAAGCACTGAGATAATTGTTCAATCTACTACTACTCTGCAAGATCCACCAATAAGGGTGTCTGTCACAACCACTGCATGGAAGATATGGTGTCCATATGTTGATAAAGGAGTGTATCAAAGGAATTTGGATTTTGGAATTTTATTGTTGTGCATATTGTTAACTAAAAATTATGGTTGGAGTTTAAAGAAAAACCCAAAATCTATAGCTCTATCATTTTAATTGCCAGATTTATACACATATTTGAAGCAATTTTTATAACACGAGCCCTCTTAATCAATAAAAAAACAACAATATATCTTAAGATCTTTAAAAAAAATGCAGATTTATAACAGATCTCCTATGATCTAGAGACTTACAAATTTTAACGGATGATTTACAAATAACAAATTATAGATCTCTAGCTGTAAACAATGGAAATAACTCTATGATTCCAATCAACAATAAAATGAAGATTGGATCTGAAAAAATCAACAATTTGATTTTGAAATTTTCTACAATTATAAACTAAGCTTTTCCTTATTGAAATGACAACAGGATTACCTTGACACCATTTTCCTTGCGCTGGAAGAGTTCTTGGCTGATGTTGTGGAGACTTCCTTGCTTCTTCAATCCATCACCAATTTTCTTCCAACATCGTTCAACTTGGCTTTGATACCATGTTGAAGAAGTGTCCTCATACATGTAATTTTATTAATAAGGAAAATTGAGTTACAAAGAGAAGCGATGAGCATAAAGCCTGTGTACCTCGCATGAAAAAGAGCTAGCTTATATAGCCCAACTCTATGCTAAAACCTAGGAGAACAACCAATCACATAATCACATGAATATGATAGGTGTCCTCTACATATTAAGCTAAATGTCCTCTTGACAAATAAGCTAGCATACACTAATTTCTAAAATAATTTATTCTAGGAAAATACTCACACTTATGGAACTTTAGGATTATGAGGCTAACAATAGCTTGAAGTTGTCCTTGACAAAATAGTGCATCTGTAGATTTTAACCTTGTACAATATCTACTGCAAACAAATTTTTAGTAAAAGAACAGAAAAGATACAATGGAAAATACAAACATTACACAGATATTTTTCCCCTGGAAACCCAAACTGGGAAAACTAGCATATTCTATATTCATTCATAGTGATACATTGTTTACAATACAATATACATATAGGTGCCAAGGACATCCAAAACCCTAACCCGATGACCTGGATTAGTCAACAACCTTAATTCCTTAACTAGAAAGAGAAAACCATCGGCAAAAACCATGTGTCAAAAAACCGCCCAACAATGGATACGAAAATCAAGGAAACACGAAAAACGAGGCAAAAATGTGACACGTTTCCCAAGGCAAAAAAAATCGAAAGAATATAACACATACCCAACAACATCATCTTTTCTAGTGCACTATCCAGGAGGTCACGATACATCAGAAGGATACACAACCCAAGGATGCCACATGGGAACCAACAATGATCCTTCAACAATTCCCTCATCTCTTACCTCGAGGACAATGATGATTTTTTAAGGGGGAGGGGGCATGTAAGGGTCCTAAACTCTCTAACCCTCTTATGTAGGTATATAGGTTGCTATGTATTTCTATGTATGGATGCCATCTCTAGTAAATAAGGCCCATGTAGTGTGAAAGCAACAAATGCAAGAAGGGTTACTAGAAGGTTTTACCTACTAGAAAGTTCCTTCTTAATAATGTTGTTGGGAGGTAGATAGTCTATATAAAGAAGTAGAAGTAATGTAATGAGATGTGTTTCCCCCTATCACCTGGGGGTAACTAGAGTAGATCATGTCTCAAGGCTCATAATGAGGACGGTGATCTTGATGATGATGATGATGATCAATATTCTCCATATACAACAGTCCCTCAAATGCCTCTCTCCTCATTCAACTCAACTTATCACACCTGGTCGACATGGTTCATCGGATGATGGTGGTCCAACACTTTACACACAAATTATGAGGTACACTAGTCATTGTTTCATATAAAGTGTCATATTTAATACATTAGGCATTTGAGTGAGGATCGTGGGTTGAAGTCAAATATTGATTCATAAGCTTGGAAGTTATGCTTTTTGCCTTGTTTCACCTTGGTGGCCATCATTTGTATCCTAGTCCAGTGTTGTCACTCTTGAGGAATAGGGGTACTACTGAAAGGCTTTGATAGGAGTAACGTAACATTCCCCCCCATACTTAACACTTTTCATTCTAGGGCCTTTCACAATGTACTAAACCTCAATTATGTTTGTTACATGTATACCAAAAAGGCCCATGGTTTATTCTCTTATGAGAAGAAGGGATAGAATGTCGAGGTTGATGCAACTGCTATAAAAAATGAATAAAAATAAAGAATGTTATAAAAGAAAGAAGAGATAATGGGATAATGAATGACCAATTTAAAAATCCAAAGGTTAGCTTGAGTTGTACCCCCTCACTATGAGGTGATCGCCCATAGTCCTAATGCACTTAATGCATATCAATTAAAAGGACTTGATCCCAACAAAAAAAGGGAAAAGATAGAATACAAGTGCTTGAAACCTAAACATGAGACTTGCAATGCATAAAATGAATACCAAATGACAAGAAAGGGGTTTGGAATACACACATTGTTCAAGATAGGGTATCTCAAGAAACAAGCACTCTCTCTACAAAGGCATTCATGGAGATGGACCAAGCACAATACCTTGCATGTTAATGACTCCATCACCATGAAGTAACCCTATCTATTTCACTCACCATACTTATGCTTTGATAGGTTTTCTTGGGAAATGTCCCTCTACTTGGGTGCTGACATACCTAATAGGGTCTTTTGATGGTCCTCCCATACCTAAACTTGTCAAATTGCATAATGTCTTGAGCTAATGCGAAGTTTGAAGAAGATACATAATGTGAATTGCTTATTTGTCTTTTGCATTGAGTGATGGCTTACTCCGTATTATTCTAATGACTTTTGTACCTTATGATTGATGGTCTTGCCTGATTATGTGGACTTTGTTTGATCATGATGCACTTGACATGGTCCTTTGGAGGATGTTCTCGTCATGATACCCGAGATGTTACACATTTGATGCAGAGCATTGGGCCATATGATGATTAGACACCTCCTGGACCTTGGACGATGGAAATATGAGCTCAGATATTGCAAATATGGTCAGATTGACTACCAGATGGGAAGACACCCCCACAAGCTGGATAGAGCACCCTTGAGCATATTAGGGTTTGAATGGATGTTGTTGCACTTGGAGATGATGTCACACCTCTTTGGAGAGGTTACGGATCCTTCTTTTCCTGTGACATCACACCCTGGCTCTTGGACATTTCACTTATGATGATGACATCATGCTTGAATGCTAGTTGAGTTGACCTAACATGGGATGATCCTTCTTGATGATGAGTTGGCACTTGATGGTGATGAGACCTGACCCTTAGGGCGAGAGATATGACCTTTCATGATGCTTGCACCTTTTCCTGGAGGGACGTGGCCTTTGGAGGCACCTTTACACCTTTAGAACATAATGTTGTAGCCTTTGGAGGCTTTTGTACGCACATGTGTCAACTTAGAGGGGGCGTTTTGATGTATTCTTGTTAAATCTTTTTTATTGAGGCTACTTTGGGTTCAGACATGACTTATTTGACTTGTATCGTGGATATTTTATGTTTTAGGGGCTTTTGAGGGTTTGTAGTGCTAGGTTTGCCTCATATAAGAAGGCCAATGCTCTTCATTTGTCAAATCATAACTCACACTTGTGGAGAATCATCACTACTTGTCTTCCTATCTTCTTTTCTCATCGTGGAGCTCTGATGCGCACTTTTGGAGTGATATTGTGGATGCTTTCTCTTATTTTGGTGGATTTTCATGAAACTAGGGTTTCCTTGTGCATAATGACTTGGCTAGTAAGTGTTCTTTCCAAGTTTAAGTGTTTATTCTTTGTATATATTGGCGAATGCTCTATTAGATTGGTGATAGTTGCATGTCATCGTTGTCTCCTTGAATATTTTTGCAGAAATCCTAAGGAAGGATAGAGATTGTTTATCCCTTCCCTTGTGTTGTCCATCTTAATTTTGTTGAAGCATGGGAGGTCAAGTTAAGGATTATAATTGTTATCCCCCTAACCTTGTCATTAAGGTTGAATTCAAGGGTTTATAAGAGTACAAGAGTACAAACTCTATGGTTTGACCTATTTCCACTTGATATCATTTCTAGACATTAGAGAAGAAGTAGGACAACACTTATGGTTTAGTAAAGGATATAATCTAGGGTTTCTTTCCTAAAAGGTTTGACTTAGCCATGTGATTGGATAATCCTAGGGTTTTGATCTTCAAATGTTCTATTGCCTTTAGCCTCCATTGAAGGTGTTACATTGACTCCATATTCCCAACTGTGTGTGTGTGTGTGTGTGTGTGTGTGTGTGTGTGTGTGTGTGTGTGTGTGTGTGTGTGTGTGTGTGTGTGTGTAAGGTACCAGATGTAATATAATATGTAGAACCCAAAATATTTAGCAGATATCAATGTAACAACAAAATATTGAGAAGACCAACACCAAAAATGATTCCTTTATTTAGAGAAAGCAATGTTCACTTGCCTCTTCGAGGGGGAAACCTCTAGTAGAGCAGAGCTCTATAAAAATAATTCTCAAGACAACTTTTCTCATACCTCCTACTCTTATTTATACTAATTCTACCTTCTAAAGAACAGCCTAGAGGAAGATCCTTCTAGAAGCAGAAGCTTCTATTAGGTCTTCTTACATTGACTTGTTCTCATTTATTTCGTAGGCCTTATTAACTAATGTCGACATTCATTACATGGAAATTATATATTACTCTAACTAATAACCAACTAAGAGGGGTTGGGATTGGATCCTAACATGCCCTCCCTCTTCAAAAGCAACCTTGTCCTCAAGGCTAAAGATGTGGAAAATGTTGCACTGTGGCCTCTGGTTCCCAAGTTGCATCCTTTGGAGACGTGTCCTTCCACTTGATCAATACTTCTTTGTTATTGCGGCCACGCAAGTGACGCTCTCGCATGTCAAGGATGGATTCTGGTTGCAACCAAATGGAGCCTTTTTCATCGAATTCAGGCATGATGGTTTGAACCTTGCAATTCCGACCCACCACTTTCTTCAAACAGAAAACCTGGAACACCAGATGTATTTTGGAGGCAGCTGGAAGGGCTAATTTGTAGGCGACTGGACCAATAGATTGGATAATCTTATAGGGACCATAAAATATGGGTGCCAACTTGTGATGGCCTTGATTTTTTAGGGAGGTTTGCTTGTAAGGTTCGAGTCATAGAAAGACATGATCACCTTCTCGAAAGACCCTTTCAGAACAATGTTGGTCAGGATGTTGCTTCATATGATTTTGAGCCATGTGGAGGTTATCCTTCAAAGTCACGAGGGTAGTTGCTCTACATTGCAACAACTTATCAATAGCATGGACCTTTGATGAGCCTAGAAGATATGAAGTTATTGTAGGTGGTTGTTGGCCATACACTTTTTCATATGGTGTCATTTTGGTGGTTGTATCATAGGAAGTGTTGTACCACCATTTTGCCAAGGGTAACCATTGCATCCAGTAATATTGTTTGTCCGAGGCAAAACAACGCAAGAATGTTTCAAAACATTTATTGACAACCTCTGTTTGGCCATACATCTGGGGGTGGTATATTGTGATCATGTTCAATTATGTGCCCTATAATTTAAACAATACTTTCTGTTGAAAAATTTTTAAAATTTTTATCCCTAAGACCCAAACTTTCCTTTTTCGGGTTTCGGCTTTTCATAAAGCATAAGCTTCGTTATCATTCCCAAGCGCCCAGTACCAATTTCCTGAAAAACTTTATTCTTTAAATAATAAAAGGTAAAAAAACCTAAAATGTTGTAAGAATCCCCACGCATTTTCTATAAAGTTATTTTAATCATGATAAGCTTTAAACCCAATGGAGTTAAGATTAACTTTAAAAAGTTTTCGGGACTCGGGGTTTGCTAAGAACATATGTTTCAATACATATTGAATCACGAAATCCCGATCCCCAGTTTCCCGAAAGAATGAGAGTTAGTTCAAATCATGATTAATTAATTCACAAACACAAAAACTTAAGGCTTAAGATAATCATATCGCGATTTCAGGATTCGGAGTTCAGCGATAACATATCTCTTGTCAACATGATCCCCGAAATCCTGAAACGCGAAATCTCGACCCATGATTTGTGTTAAATTGAATTAATCTGGTTTTGTCCTTAATCCTGATTAATTAAGTTCTAAGTTAATCATATTGCGATTTTGGAAATCGGGATTCATCGATGACATACTTCCTGTCAACATGATCCCCGAAATCCCGAAATGCTTAATACCGATCAATTATTTTGCTAAAACAAATTTAAGTCCGAATTAATCTTGTCACGATTTAGTGATTTTGGAAGTCGGGATTCAGTGATAACATACCTCTTGTCAACTCGATCCCCGAAATCCCGAAACACGAAATCTTGACTCTTAATCTGTGATTAGTACAAATTAACTTTGTTTTGAAATCATGATTAATGATAATCAATCTTTCTAGGTTTTGTTCACGTTTCGGTTTTCGATTGAATGACATGTTCCAATTTTTGAATTCAAAAGTGCCAAAATGCGGCCACTTAAATAAATAATAACTGGTGATATGTGACACTAATGCGTATCTTGGTAAATATCTACTGCATTAAATGTCTTGAATTCTTGTCAGCTGCGTCGGTCCCTTCATCGTTAAATGAATTAAAAGAGAGTTTGAAGGTCTGTGTTTTCGCAACATTTTATGTTTCATACTATCAAGCACAAAACACACTCAACCGAGCTCCTTCACTCCTTTTTTGTGACAAGTTTTCCATCTAACTTAAAGTCATGGCACCAAAAAAGGCACCGAAGAAGAATGAAGATACGCAGGAAGGAGATATCATATCCGACACTACGCCACACGCTATAGACTCAATTAAATCTTGGACACAAATCTCTGAACTCCTATAATTCGAATTCAAGAATTCTCATACTGATTCTGATAATCACTTTCGGGATATAGCAGAATTAGAACTTCATAAGATCGCGGCACGTCCTCGGCTTATGGCGTACAACGATATGATCAGTTGGGCCTTGGAAAAGGTTGATATTCTGACGAGGAGCATCTTAAATGGTCAAGGGGTCGTTGTCGGCTCATTTGGGCCAGAACATATACAAGTAATGTATAAGATCTCACCAAATCCTAAGTACACTTTTAATGCCGAGTTTTTAGCTGAATTTCAAAGGAAAGAGTGTACTGAGGCAGACCGAACTTATCCCGATTTAATTAGAGATTGGTGGAGATGTCCATCAAAGTTTAGAGCCGATACCCATGGGGTTTATGCCACGACATCTTTGAACGAATATATGGTCTATGTAGCCATAATGCTGTGTAGACTTTTCGGGAAAAAGGATCCCTGCCATTTTCCTGTAGATTGGGTGCCTTTTTTGGAAGAAGCTTCAGAAGGATTCACTTTCAACTGGAGCAAGATTTTGTCTGATAACCTAGCTCAAGAAGTTTCAAACTATAGAGTTGCAAAATCTAAAGGTCAACCAGTGGCCTTTTATATGTCAGCGTACATTATGGATGCAATTTGCTTTGTGACTCCATTTCCCCTCATGAATTGGAGTTGGAACATAACCTACCATGAGCCCATTCATGAATATCATTCCGCACTTTGGGAAGAAAACGCTAAGGATGCATTTTACGAAATTTGTCATTTCGTAATAATTCCAATGCATAATATGTTTTATGGCCGTGAACCCCCTCGCATTTCTGAGTCAGTCTCAGGAAATCTCAAAGCAATAGCCAACTGGTTTATTGATGAGAAATTTTCTTATGTTAGGGTTTATGGGTGCTCAATTCCCCCTCACGCACTTCCGAAATTCCTCCTGGACAGATTGGTATTGAGGGAGGTAGCACATCAAATAGTGAAAGGTGGTATTGGAATAGAGCTAAAAGTAGCTCAAAAGAAATTCTGGCCAATCTTCCCCGTGCATGTCGGGAAATTTTCATTACTGAACCTCAGCCATTCTAAAGTAGAGGTTGAAGCATTAGAAGAGATAAAACTGGTAGATATTGAGCACAGAAAGCATGACCCTTATCAATTAGTAAGCAGACATTTGATGCACTATAATTTGAAAGCTTATGAGCACGAAACATCTGTTTATGATGATATTTTCAAGGAGGTTAAAACTTATGAAGAAGTATTGAATAGGGTACAGGCCATGTCACCTGACTCACAGGTTGGTTTCATGTCATTCCAGAGTCATAGGCGAAGTTGTTTACCAAAGAGTTTGCAGGGTGAAACCACGACCCCTCCTCCAGAGCAGGAAGAACCTCCCCCAGGCTTTGAAATAAATGTACAGGATAAAGCAAGTACAAAAGGAAAAATGAAGGAGGATGAAATGCCTTCACAAGAAACAGAGGTCCCCCAGACAGAAAAATCAAAGGCAGGGAAAGGAAAGGAGTTAGAAACACCTTCAGAAATCCCTGAGAGTTTTCCGAAAAAGGTAGGAGGGACAACATCGACAGAACTTGGAAGTCCCATTACTTCCTTGACTCCATTACAGTCTACTTATGGAAACCCCCACTAAGGAACTCTATACGTTAGTGATCTTGAGCCCATTTCTAGGGATGAGATTCCTTCATCAAATTATGTTTTCAGTAAAAAGAGGAAGGCAATCCTGAAACAGGAAATGCATCCTAGAGGAGATATGATGATTAAAAAGAACAAAATCATTATAGATGGACAAAAACTCAAAGAAGGAGAATTCGCTACAAAGATAGCAGGCACAATGGGGGCCTTGGCATCAACGAATTTATACTCTGTGGAACAGAAAGACCAAATGATAGCTCAGCTACAGGGTCAATTGAAAGAGATCGAAAGAAATATCAGTTGGGGAATAAAAAAGGGTCTAGAACAAGCTAGATTAAATGACATTCAAGAGATTCATAAACTAAAAGAAAGCTTAAAAGCAGCGAATCACCAAATACATGTTTTTCAGGCACAGGTCTTAAAGCAAGAAGAAACAAATAAGCAATTACAAGATAAGATTAGTTCCATTTCAAATCAAGTGGTAGAGCTTGAAATTTTCCAGGCCCAGGTATTGGGAATACATTTGAAGATAGAAGAGGAACAACAAGGAGTGTTTTTTTAATCTGGAATTTGTTGAGAATTACTTTCAGGAAACAAATAAATCCTTGGAGAATATTCTACACAAAGAAAGAGAAGTGAAAGCAGCCAGAGCAACTTTCCAAAAAGCAGTGGCTCTTTCGACAAAGGAGGATTTCGGGGAAGCTAAAAAATTATCTGTCTTAGAGAAGGTTAAAGGTGATGTAATAGTCAAGGTATGGGAGGCAGACCTCACATAAAACAAAAGAGTGACCAGAGAAGTTAATGACAACTGCCAAGGAATTTTTGACCTTTTAGAGAAAACTTCATTGAACATTGGAAAAAACGACTGTTCAGATTTGTTAGGGGAAATTAACATTGCTAAGCATCAGATTAGATTCAAAGAAGATCTGGAAGAAATGCGGGTGGAGATCCCAAAAATAAAGGTAATCAATGTCACCGAAATCAACAAATGGATAGTGATGTCGAACTTAAAGTTGCAAACTATTAAGTTCACAAGGAAGATAATTGAAGATCGTCTGCCCGAGCTACAGGAAAAGTTCTTCATATTTGAGGCAAAAGATATACCAGAAGCTCCCAGAGTTTTGGTGAAGTTTTTAGGAAAATGTATTCGCTGTCTTGAAGTAGAAGGAGGAGGTTCATCAACGTAGACATGAGATACTCTTTTGAATATTTTCATCATTAGAATGATAAAGCAGTTAGAATACAAATGTAAACGGTTTGGCATTGTTCATTCATGTAACCGTAGTCTTAGGAAGTTGGTTGATCACTGTTATCACTCAGTTTGTAGGGTAAGCTTAATGCCTTGAAGGCAAGGGTCAAACTTGCATAACAGGAGCTTCCCCACCCACTGTCACCTCGATGGGGAGCTCTTTCTATTCAGGGTGGCTAATCCCAAGGGAGACGTCCCTAGTAATCCGGGGTATTGAAGAAAAAGGATCAGGGGTTTAAGGCTCAAAGGTTAAGGTAAGCTTTCCCTTCATAGATTACTGCCAAATGGATAGTCAAAGAGAAGGAATTCCATTGAAAAGGCACCTGTTTGCGAGACAAGGCAAATAAAACTAAAACGTGCAAACAGTGGTTAATACTTCAAATTGTTAATGACTATCTTTAATACATACACATGAGCAATAATAAATGTAATTATTGACGAAGTCAATGATTGCAATAAAGGCAATGAATTATAATATCACTTCTTCAATAAATACAAAAAGATATTGGCATTCAATGTATAAAATCAAATCCTTGTATTATCACAACCTCATATATATATATATATATATATATATATATATATTGTTGTTGCGTCACTATACCACCAAGGGTGACGTCAGCCCTAGTTCTAGGTTAGTTTTGAAAGGCAAGGAAGTGGACATTTTGCAAATTAAGCCAATGAAAATAATCTACACATCAATGCCAATTGCTAGATGACAAGGCCACAACGTTTTATACCAAACAAGAGATCAAAATAGGTATGACGTCACTAGCTAGTTAGGGTTGGTAGGTCGCCAGGGTTAGTTAGGGTTTCAAGTTTTGGAAGATAGAAAGGTTGTTTTGATACAAAACTCTCAACGTTGCATTATTAGACTAGTGCCTTAGGGTAAATGGAGTCAAGAAGTGAGGCTAAAGGCTTAGAAGGATTTAAATTTAAGAACTAGAAGGTTAGGCTTTCTAGTGCTGCAATGACAGGGCCACAAAGCCAAAACCCTAAGGGGAGGAGGCTCATTCCGATGTAGCTTAAGCTAGGCCTCATGCTCCTCCCTCTTTCCTTAAAACTCTTTGGCAAAATGGCTAGCTTTAAAACATAAATCTAGGGCTGAAAAGTGTTGTTGGGGCCAAGGCTTTTTGAACCCTAAGAGTCAAACCCTAGGTGTAAAGTCAATTAGGCCTAGGACGTCTTCTTTCTTCAATCTATGTTTCAAATCTAACTCAGAAAAAGGAGAAATAGTGTCGCAATGGCTAGGCTATATTCTTCTTAATCAAATGGCTAAACAAGTTTTTATCATGGGGACATGAAGCAATGACCTACTTGTGTGCTTGCTCCCTAGGGTTTCAATGATTAAGCATAATAATAACAATGTAACCATACATGTAAGATATTAAACCTACAACCATTCAATCAAGAAGTTTTGTATGAAAAATACACTTACAAATTCACAAAGAGCTTATCAAACCCTAGTTGTAACACCTTCCAATGATAAAAACACCATACACATGCCAAAGATAATCCTCCCAAGTGTAGCGCCTCAACTCCAAGAGCCAATAATCCAAGACAAAAGACTAAAAAGTATCTCTCACAAGAGAGCAAGTTGTGTTATGTCAAAATGAGGCTCAACGTCCTCTACTTATATCATCCAAATGACCTTTAATTACAAAATAGGTCATTAAAAACAGTCGACAAGGCTGACTTAACAATATTACATTATTTGTCATATTAAATGCTAAAATGTCAAATTATGAGCTAAAAAGGGAAACGTCAGGCCCCTCTGAGGGAGACGTTGGCCCCTTTTGGGCAAGATCAGCATCCAATAGGCAAAACGTTGGCCCTTCTAAGGCTCCTGCAAGCTGCCACATGTGCCAAATGGTCCAAGCACACTGCCACATCCTCCAAAAAACATCCAGCCTGCCCTAGGTGGCGTCATGTCCATCAAAGACATCATCTCATCTGCAGGGGGTGACCCCCCTTAGGTCGATCTCTGCCAAAGTGTCCTGGTGAGGGCGTCCTTCTATCTTCTTCATGCAAGGGCTCATCATGACGTTGTCCTGCCTCTGCCATCCCAACAACCATCTGATGGGCTCTTCAACCCCATGGAGGTCCGAGCTAATCATCTCCCCATGTGTACCAGTCCTCTGGCACTTGTCCGTCGGGTATGGTCCTGCACATCAAAGACTATGCCCTCCATGGGCTCATCAGTCCTCGAGATCATAGCAATGCAAATCATATTTCATCATTAAAGTTATCAAATAAATGCATGAAATCCCTAACATATCATCTAAGAGCTCAAAGATATTACATGGATCTACTATACAAAGCTAAGGAAACCGACAGAACAACCTATTGGGCTAATACCCACAAGAGATGGAAAGTTTCCTCAAAAGATTATTCAAGCCATGTTTTATGAGGTGATATGGTTTTAGGGATGTCCAGTCACAGTAAGACCAAGGGCAGGTGTTGTCTGTGGGTGCCTTTGTAGGAGGCGAGTTGTACCCGTCATGGATGCATTTTTTCCAAGCCCTTTATTGCCTTTATCTTATTTTATTGCTTTTCTTTCTTTTTTATTTCAAGGTCTGACCAGAGGACACTGCCTTGGCTTGGTGAACAGAGCTGACAGTGTTACCCACTGGTATCTTTGCAGAGATGATAAGGCTGGCTCGTGATGAGACCCCCTTTCCTTTGGCCATGCAACCAAAGGTCACTACCCTGGTGTGGTGACCAGATAGTTGTAATGTCATACCGCTGGATACCTATGAACATAATGGGTCGGCTCGTGATGAGACCTCCCATCCTCTTGGTTAGGTCTTGTTTTATTATTTTTCTTAGGGTCCCTTCAGTTTCTTATCGAGAGGCCTTTTATTGCCTTCTCGGAGATCCCCTGGGCAAAGCATCTCTAGGTTTTATTTCCTATGGCTTTTATCTTTTACTAGCTGCTTTTACCCCCTGGGCCTTTAGCCCCTTCTTCCCACAAGACAAAGTGTAACCCTCAAAGTTCATCCTAATGGCCGGACTAGGGGAGTGGGATGGATGAGTGGGGTATAAGATGTAAACATGATAAGATGGTGGGAGCGGACGATGGCTCCGCAAATCCCCCTTGGTGGCTAACCAAAACCCATGAATATCAACTCGCTAAGTCACCCCATCAATCACCCCAACAATGGTCAAGTGGATTAGTGTAAGATCCAAGCAGTCATCAGAAACAAGAGGAACCTAATGCATATATAAGAAGGTTATAATTATCAAACATGACACATACCATGATATCTTGGACCAATTACCTCATGGAGTAAGAGTCCTCTCCGATGCAAGTCCAAGCCGGTGGTGATGGAAGCTGCTGCTGCTGACAGGACACATCTGGCGAAGAAGAAGATAGATGGACCCTCCAGGGCCATACTCAGGTCAATCCTGCTCTCGGTACTCCATGTCTAGGACCTGTGGGCCTCGAGACATGATCTCCTAGTTATCCCTAGATATCGGGGATAACAATCACCAACGGGAAAAATATTTGGTAAAAATGTATAAATATATTTTCACAAGACGGAGAAAGGGCTTTTTGGTTTTGAGGAGAGTCGATTGTATAAAAAGTTTTCAATCCATTGTGATATAAATAATACAGACGAGATTCTGAATTCTATCAACTTGAAGCTATGTGTTCTTTAACCCTGTTTACAATATATTTCTATGTTTCTCTTTCAATGTCTTTCTAATGAAGGATCAACTATAAGTTTATTTCATACATCTTTTATAGTTTGAATTGATTTAGTTATCAAATTATTTACAACTTTTCCTTTGAAATTGCTATCAGTAATTTTAAGACATGTAGATTGTTTGAACGATAATATTTAATACCTCATTAGAAATCTCGTTTCCTTCTTTACTTCTTGTTACAATATGAGATTCTTTCTTGATTGAAGCCTCATATTTTTTCAGCAGTATTTCTTTGTTATTTTACTATTCTCAAAATTGCTTCAAGTCTAGGAAACGGCCTCACCTATTATTATGTTATTATTTTGAATTTCACAACTCTTTTTTCTATTCTCATCCCTTAAAAACTGAAGCAACAATTTATCAAATTCTTTCATAATTAAATAAAATTTTACTCTCCATGACTGTCCCAAATAGCAGACAGCCCAACATAGAACCTGGCCTCCAAGATCAAACTAGCATTGCTTTAAACCTTTTTAATACTATTCTGCAAACAACAACTAACCGGGCTGAATTAGAACGTTCATGGGCTGCTATTGAGAGAGATATCAACATCCAAGAATAATGGGAAGCTAGACAGAGGCAATTGAGAAACTGACTCTAATTTACCCTTCTTTTTTATTCTTACCCTTTAATTACCTTTACCTTTACGGATGCCTTGACGGTATAATTTACAGCCTTAAAGTATAAACTCAGGATCAACATCTTTTTGGCGCCGTTGTTGGGGAACGAAGAAACGAAACTTTTCCCTGGGAAGAACGACATTGACAGTTTCTTTCTTTGATAGTGAACAAAGATAGAAAACCTTCTAAGGCTACCTTATATTTTTCACTTGGTGACTCCACAATAAGTAAACTGGCTAGTAGCCAAAAGAACACCATAAAGAACCCGGACCACAAGCAGACCTCACCAGTCTCTGATCCGGAAAAGATTTTAAAATCACGAAGATCCCTTAGACAAGTCATCGCACCTATACATACTATTTGTCAACCTGATTTTACGCAGTTGAACGTTCAGGAAACCCTTGAGAGATCCGTCTCTCTTCCCCTGTCATACGATACGTTCTCTTTTCCCAAAGTATTTTCACCAGATTTCCGTGAACCTTCTCCTCACACATTCCGAGCTCCAGCCTCAAATCTATCAATGGCTACACATGGAGGTGCTGGAGTTATAGGTGGTGCCCCAGGAGGACCAGCAGGTGGTCAAGCACCGCTTCCTGGAATCTTTGCTAAAGTAGCTGCTAGCCCTTGTCCTCCTAGTTCCCTTACATGACCTTCCCGAAAACTATATGAAAAGTCTTCCAAAATTTACAGGGGAAGGAGATTTGACCGCTCAAGAACATATAAACTTCTTTGACCAATTTGCCGACATCCTCGGAATAGAACACAAAGATGTCTATTCTAGACTCCTCGTTTAGACTTTCGAAGGACAGGTGAGGACCTGGTTCTGATCCTTAGCAGACGGATCTCTAAGATCTTACGAAGAACTTGAAAGCGCTTTTATTAGACAATGGGAAGAGAGGAGGGATCACCTCTACTACCTAACTGAATTCGGAGCCCTTAGAAAGAAAAAAGGGGAAATTAGACCGTGTGTCGATTTCATAAATCTTAATAAATCATCCCTCAAAGATAATTACCCCCTACCCAAAATGGATCATGTTTTAGAAAAAGTAGTTGGGGCTAATAGGATGTCAATGATCGACAGCTTTTCTGGGTATAATCAAATCACCGTCTGTGAACACGATAAAGAAAAGACAACCTTTACCACTCCTTGGGGTACATTTATGTATGATAAGATGCCTTTTCGTTTGATGAATGCAGATGCTACTTTTTAACGGGCTATGGATATCGCTTTCATTGGCGAAAGAGACAAATTTGTGGTTATCTATCTTGATGATCTAACCATTTTTTCTAAATCTGATGAAGATCACCTGATACATCTCAAGCAGACGTTTGAAAAATGCCGCAAATTTGGTTTCTCTTTAAATCCCAAAAAGTCTCACTTCGTTGTGCAAGAAGGTAAATTTTTAGGCCATATTGTGTCTCGAGATGGAATTAGAATTGACCATAAAAGAGTTGAAGCTATAGACACAATAAGTATTCCTAGGAACGTAAAGGAGATTCAGTCATTCTTAGGAAAAATAAATTTTTTGAGAAGATTTATTCCAAACTTTGCTGAAATCGTGAAATTGATCAGAGATATGCTAAAGAAAAACAACGAAGTGAAATGGACAGTGGAAGCTAAAGCATCTTTTGCCGGCATCAAGAAGGTTATAAGTGAGGCGCCCATACTAGCAAGCCCTGGTTATCTAAAGGATTTTCTTATTTTCTCATTCGCCTCCGAAAACACACTCCCCGCGGTTCTCCTCCAAAAAAATGAAGAAGGTTTCGAGCAACCGATAGCCTTTTTCAGCAAAAGTCTTAGAGATGCCGAGCTTAGATATAATATAATGGAAAAACAAGCATATGCTATGGTAAAGGCGTTAAAGGCTTTCAAAACCTATGTGTTGCATTCTAAGGTGATTGCGTACGTACCCACTAGCTCCGTAAAAGATATTTTAGTTCAATCTGATAGTGATGGCAAAAGAGGACGGTGGCTTGCCAAAATTCAAGAATTCGACTTGGAGATAAAGCCAACGAAACTAGTAAAGGGACAAGGTTTAGCTAAACTCTTAGCTGAATCAAATTTCAAAGCTCTCGGAATAAATGGCTTACAAAGAGAAGAAGAGTGTGTGGACATGAATGAACTTGATGAACCAATAGCTGAAATCAGAATTGAAGAGAAATTTGCTTCATCAAATTGGTACAAAGACTCAGTGTCCTACTTGTTGACCTTGAAGTGCCCAAATGACTTAACCCCATCCAAATCCAGAACGCTGAAGCTACATGCAGTCAAGTACTGTATATCCAAAGAATAATTGTATTGGAAAGACCCACTTGGCTTCCTCCTGGTTTGTTTGGTCGAATCAGAAACAGAAAAGGTCATAAGCCAATTTCACGAAGGAGTGTGTGGAGGACACCACGCGTGGAGGGCAACAACCTATAAGATCTTGAGGGTAGGGTACTATTGGCCCAAACTTTTCTCATATGTCAACGCCAAGGTCCGAGCTTGCAACCCTTGCCAATTGTTCTCGGGCAATCATAAACTCCCAACAATGCCATTGGTTTCGGTCAAAACGGAAGCTCATTTCCAACAATGGGGATTAGATTTCATAAGTGAAATTAATCCTCATTCTAGCGCTCAACACAGATGGATCCTGACCGCTACACATTACTTCACTAAATGGGTGGAAGCTATTCCAACTAGAAGGGCTACTGACTCGGTGGTAATAGATTTCTTAAAAGAAAATATTTTGTTTAGATTTGACTGCCCCCGAAAGATAGTCACAGATAACACACAGGCTTTTAAATCTATGGTTGTGGTTAGTTTCTGCCAAAAATATAATATTGTGCTTGGTCATTCCACGACATACTACCCTCAGGGAAATGGTCTGGCCGAGTCTTCAAACAAGAGCCTAATCAATATAATTAAGAAAGTGTTGAGCGAAAACAAGAGATCTTGGCATGTGCATTTGAAATACACTCTGTGGGCAAATCAGATAGGCACGAAAAAGTCTATCGACAATTCTCCTTTCCAAATGGTATACGAGACCGATGTAGTGTTACCTATAAATTTAGCGCTTCCTGTAATGAAACTTTAGCAAGATGAGAAGGAAGAACCAAATCATGTCACAAGAAGAATAAACCAGCTGATTGAAGTCCAACAGCACAGGGCCAAAGTGGACGAAAGGCTGCAGAAATACCAGGATGACATGAAAGCGCTATTTGATCGTAAGGCCAAAGATAGGGAATTTCTCCCCAGAGATTTGGTTTTAAAATGGGATGCTAGGAAGGAAGACTCGGCGAAACACGGTAAATTCGAGCACATCTGGTACGGACTGTTCAAGGTTGCATCTCCTAAAGGAAAGAATTCGTTTCTGCTAGAAAATTTGGATGGTAAAATCCCGAACGCCCCTGTCAACGGGCGTTATTTAAAATACTATATGGAATAGTTGATTTCCAGAATTCCCAATGTATATACCGGTTTGTTTATTCTTTTTTATTTCATTTTTTTTTTTTTTTTGGTAAGTCTACTTTCATTCTGTCAATAAATAAGTAATATATATATATATATATATATAATTAAAATAAACAAATAAAAATAAAATAGGTTAATGTTTTTCTAGAAGTAGGGATACACAATTCTCAATGTATTCAATTCTTTTATAAAAGACCTGATACTCTTCGTATTGTTCCCTTACAGGATTCTGGTTGGCAGCCCGACAAGTGAAAGTAGCAAACAAACAGCCTTATAGCGGAAGATAAATTCGCCAAAATAGGTGATAGATAAGATTTTTTGTTATTTCAAAAGAGAACGAAAATGGTAAGGCAAAGATGTGAATTCCAGGAAAGTCTATCTTTTTCAAACAAAGGTTTTTCATAAAGAGTGTGGTGATTGTCTCGCAAGTGTTATATGTCACTTAAAGAATGATTTCTAAATCTAGGACCTAAGGGTTTCACTTAGAATAAGACAGGAGGTAATTAAAATAAACATCTCTGAAAAAGAGTTCCAAGAGTTGGGTTTAATTTATGACCTCTATTTTTTGATTTCCAGGTCTTTCTACGTCCCCTCTTTCTACCCTCAGTTTTGTCTTCTTAAAAAATCAATCTTCTTTCCGGGTTTCCCACAGAGGGAGAAGAGATTACGTCTTAACTTTTGAAGCTGAAAAACAATTCTTAAAAGGTAGACTAGTCCTCATAACTCCTCACTCTCCGACTAAACAAAGTTATGCTTAGGCCAATCTTGACTCTCCTAGGTCTCTTAACAGTTTTCTAAGGATTTAAGCTTGCTCGAAGGAAGACCCCTGGAATTAATCTTCCCCTTTTTCTCTGCGAACTAAGGTGTTTTGAAAGTTAAGAGAAGGTTGGTCTAGAGTAATCAAAACAAGATGAGAAACCTCCACTGCAGTTTTTACCCAGATACCATCCCTGGTACATTATGTACCACTGATTGCCCCCACTTCGCATTCAAAAAGTAAAATATAAGACAGATGGTGAAAGGAAATTCATATTTTATTTCCCCCATCTAGTCCAAAAGACGATGAAAGGAAATTCATTTAAATGATTGCCCTCGTCTTAGTAAAAAGAGACTGGTAACTTCACCGGGGTACTGAATAGTGTCGCTGGTAGTGAAGCAATATCTGAAGTTAAATGCATAATTAGGATTCGAAGTGGTGAAAGAAAATTCAATAAAAAGGGACAGATAACTTCACCGGGGTATTGAACAGGGTCGTTGGTAGTGAAGCAAATATCTGAGGTATCTGTAAGGTTGTCATACTTAAATATCATTCTACTCTAGTTACCAGTTTTTTCGAAACCGGATCTACATCCCAAGTCTAGACAGGGCTCCTCAATTAAAAATATGAATTTTGCTTCATTTGATGCAAGCCGAAAGCCACAAAATCTGTTGGGTTTCCTAGGATTGTTTGATCATCTTAACGCTAACTTAATTTCAGTAACGAGAAGGAGAAGACCATGAATGGGACTGCACCCGAGTTTACAACAAATAAGAGTTTTGAAAAGATTTTCAGAAGTAAGGATGAAATCTCTTTTTCCTCTGTATCCCCTTCCTTAGCAATTTTTGCAGAGATAAACCCTTGACTCAATTAACCCAATAAAGACACTTAGTCAACATGTTCTCCTTGTCCCACAAGGAGACGAGGTCCCCAATTGGAGCCTATGTTGAAATTTTTTTAAAAATTTTATCCTTAAGACCCAAACTTTCCTTTTTCGGGTTTTGGCTTTTCATAAAGCATAAGCTTCGTTATCATTCCCAAGCGCCCGGTACCAATTTCCTGAAAAATTGTATTCTTTAAATAATAAAAGGTAAAAAAACCTAAAATGTTATAAGAATCCCGATGCATTTTCTATAAAGTTATTTTAATCATGATAAGCTTTAAACCTAATGGAGTTAAGATTAAATTTAAAAAGTTTTCGGGATTCGGGGTTTGCTAAGAACATATGTTTCAATACATATTGAATCATGAAATCCTGATCCCTAGTTTCCCAAAAGAATGAGAGTTAGTTCAAATCCCGATTAATTAATTCACTAACACAAAAAGCTAAGGCTTAAGATAATCATATCGGGATTTTGGGATTCGGGGTTCAGCGATAACATGTCTCTTGTCAACACGACCCCGAAATCCCGACCCATAATTTGTGTTAAACTGAATTAATCTTGTTTTGTTCTTAATCCTGATTAATTAAGTCCTAAGTTAATCATATTGCAATTTTGGAAATCGGGATTCATCGATGACATACTTCCTATCAACATGATCCCTGAAATCCCAAAACGCTTAATATCGATCAATTATTTTGCTAAAACGAATTTAAGTCCTAATTAATCTTGTCGCGATTTCGTGATTTCGGAAGTCGGGATTCAGTGATAACATACCTCTTGTCAACTCGATCCCCGAAATCCCGAAACACGAAATCTTGACTCTTAATCTGTGATTAGTACAAATTAACTATGTTTTGAAAGCATGATTAATGATAATCAATCTTTCTAGGTTTTGTTCACGTTTCGGTTTCCGATTGAATGAAATGTTCCAATTTTTTAATTCAAAAGCGTCAAAATGCAGCCACTTAAATAAAGAATAACTGGTGATATGTGACACTAATGCGTATCTTGGTAAATATCTACTGCATTAAATGTCTTGAATTCTTGTCAGTTGCGTCAGTCCCTTCATCGTTAAATGAATTAAAAGAGAGTTTGAAGGTCTATGTTTTCGCAACATTTTCTGTTTCATACTATCAAGCACAAAACACACTCAACCGAGCTCATTCACTCCTTTTCTGTGACAGGTTTTCCATCTAACTTAAAGTCATGGCACCAAAAAAGGCACCGAAGAAGAATGAAGATACACAGGAAGGAGATATCATATCTGACACTACGCCACATGCTATAGACTCAATTAAATCTTGGACACAAATCTCTGAACTCCTAGAATTTGAATTCAAGAATTCTCATACTGATTCTGATAATCACTTTCTGGATATAGCAGAATTAGAACTTCATAAGATCATGGCGCGTCCTCGGCTTATGGCGTACAACGATATGATCAGTTGGGCCCTGGAAAAGGTTGATATTCCGACGAGGAGCATCTTAAATGGTCAAGGGGTCGTTGTCGGCTCATTCAGGCCAGAACATATACAAGTAATGTATAAGCTCTCACCAAATCCTAAGTACACTTTTAATGTCGAGTTTTTAGTTGAATTTCAAAGGAAAGAGTGTACTGAGGCAGACCAAACTTATCCCGATTTAATTAGAGATTGGTGGAGATGTCCATCAAAGTTTAGGGCCGATACCCATGGGGTTTATGCCACGACATCTTTGAACGAATATATGGTCTATGTAGCTATAATGCTGTGTAGACTTTTCGGGAAAAAGGATCCCTGCCATTTTCCTATAGATTGGGTGCCTTTTTTGGAAGAAGCTTCAGAAGGATTCACTTTCAACTGTAGTAAGATTCTGTCTAATAATCTAGCTCAAGAAGTTTCAAACTATAGAGTTGCAAAATCTAAAGGTCAACCAGTGGCCTTTTATATGTCAGCGTACATTATGGATGTGATTTGCTTTGTGACTCCATTTCCCTTGATGAATTGGAGTTGGAACATAACCTACCCTAAGCCCATTCATGAATATCATTCTGCACTTTGGGAAGAAAATGCTAAGGATGCATTTTACGAAATTTGTCATTTCGTAATAATTCCAATGCATAACATGTTTTATGGCTGTGAACCCCCTCGCATTTCTGAGTCAGTCTTAGGAAATCTCAAAGCAATAGCCGACTGGTTTATTGATGAGAACTTTTTTTATGTTAGGGTTTATGGGTGCTCAATTCCCCCTCACGCACTTCCGAAATTCCTCCTGGACAGATTGGTATTGAGGGAGGTAGCACATCAAATAGTGAAAGGCGGTATTGGAATAGAGCTAAAAGTAGCTCAAAAGAAATTCTGGCCAATCTTCCCTGTGCATGTTGAGAAATTTTCATTACTGAACCTCGGCCATTCTAAAGTAGAGGTTGAAGCATTAGAAGAAATAAAACTGGTAGATATTGAGCACAGAAAGCATGACCCTTATCAATTAGTAAGCAGACATTTGATGCACTGTAAGTTGAAAGCTTATGAGCATGAAACATCTGTTTATGATGACATTTTCAAGGAGGTTAAAACTTATGAAGAAGTATTGAATAGGGTACAGGCCATGTCACCTGACTGAAAGGTTGGTTTCATGTCATTCCAGAGTCATAGGCGAAGTTGTTTACCAAAGAGTTTGCAGGGTGAATCCACGACCCCTCCTCCAGAGCAAGAAGAACCTCCCCCAGGCTTTGAAATAAATGTACAGGATAAAGCAAGTACAAAAGGAAAAATGAAGGAGGGTGAAATGCCTTCGCAAGAAACAGAGGTCCCCCAGACAGAAAAATCAAAGGCAGGGAAAGGAAAGGAGTTAGAAACACGTTCAGAAATCCTTGAGAGTTTTCCGAAAATGGTAGGAGGGACATCATCGACGGAACTTGGAAGTCCCATTACTTCCTTGACTCCATTACAGTCTACTTATGGAAACCCCCACTAAGGAACTCTATACGTTAGTGATCTTGAGCCTATTTCTAGGGATGAGATTCCTTCATCAAATTATGTTTTCAGTAAAAAGAGGAAGGCAATCTTGAAACAAGAAATGCATCATAGAAGAGATATGATGATTAAAAAGCACAAAATCATTATAGATGGACAAAAACTCAAAGAAGGAGAATTCGCTACAGAGATAGCAGGCACAATGGGGGCCTTGGCATCAACGAATTTATACTCTGTGGAACAGAAAGACCAAATGATAGCTCAGCGACAGGGTCAATTGAAAAAGACCGAAAGAAATATCAGTTGGGGAATAAAAAAGGGTCTAGAGCAAGCTAGATTAAATGACATTCAAGAGATTCAAAAACTAAAAGCAAGCTTAGAAGAAGCGAATCAGCAAATACTTGTTTTTCAGGCACAGGGCTTAAAGCAAGAAGAAACAAATAAGCAATTACAATATAAGATTAGTTCCATTTCAAATCAAGTGGTAGAGCTTGAAATTTTCCAGGCCCAGGTATTGGGAATACATTTGAAGATAGAAGAGGAACAACAGGGAGTGTTTTTTTAATCTGGAATTTGTCGAGAATTACTTTCTGGAAACAAATAAATCCTTGGAGAATATTCTACACAAAGAAAGAGAAGTGAAAGCAGCCAGAGCAAATTTCCAAAAAGCAGTGGCTCTTTCAACAAAGGAGGATTTCGGGGAAGCTAAAAAATTATCTGTCTCAGAGCAGGTTAAAGGTGATGTAATACTCAAGGTATATGAGGCAGACCTCACAGAAAACAAAAGAGTGACCAGATAAATTAATGACAACTGCCAAAGAATTTTTGACCTTTTAGAGAAAACTTCATTGAACATTGGAAAAAACGACTGTTCAGGTTTGTTAGGGGAAATTAACATTGCTAAGCATCAGATTAGATTCAAAGAAGATCTGGAAGAAATGCAGGTGGAGATCCCAAAAATAGAGGTAATCAATGTCACCAAAATCAACAAATGGATAGTGATGCCGAACTTAAAGTTTCAAACTATGAAGTTCACAAGGAAGATAATTGAAGATCGCCTGCCCGAACTACAGAAAAAGTTCTTCATATTTGAGGCAAAAGATATACCAGAAGCTCCCAGTGTTTTGGTGAAGTTTTTAGGAAAATGTATTCATTGTCTTGAAGCAAAAGGAGGAGGTTCATCAACACAGACATGAGATACTCTTTTGAAGATTTTCATCGTTATAATTATAAAGCAGTTAGAATAGAAATGTAAACGGTTTGACATTGTTCATTCATGTAACCATAGTCTTAGGAAGTTGGTTAATCACCAACGGGAAAAATATTTGGTAAAAATGTATAAATATATTTTCACAATACGGAGAAAGGGCTTTTTGGTTTTGAGGAGAGCTGATTGTATAAAACATTTTCAATCCATTGTGATATAAATAATACAGACAAGATTCTGAATTTTGTCAACTTGAAGCTATGTGTTCTTTAACCCTATTTACAATATATTTCTATGTTTATCTTTCAATGTCTTTCTAATGAAGGATCAACTATAAGTTTATTTCATACATCTTTTGTAGTTTGAATTGATTTAGTTATCAAATTATTTACAACTTTTCGTCTGAAATTGCTATCAGTAATTTTAGGACCTGTAGATCATTTGAACGATAATATTTAATACTTCATTAGAAATCTCGTTTCCCTCTTTACTTCTTGTTACAATATGAGATTCTTTCATGATTAAAGCCTCATATTTTTTCAGCAGTATTTCTTTGTTATTTTACTATTCTCAAAATTGCTTCAAGTCTAAGAAATGGCCTCACCTGTTATTATGTTATTATTTTGAATTTCACAACTCTTTTTTCTATTCTCATCCCTTAAAAACTGAAGCAACAATTTATCAAATTCTTTCATAATTAAATAAAATTTTACTCTCCATGACTGTCCCAAATAGCACACATCCCAACATAGAACCTGGCCTCCAAGATCAAACTAGCATTGCTTTAAACCTTTTTAATACTATTCTGCAAACAACAACTAACCGGGCTGAATTAGAACGGTCATGGGTTGCTATTGAGAGAGATATCAGCATCCAAGAACAATGGGAAGCTAGATAGAGGCAGTTGAGAAACTGACTCTAATTTACCCTTCTTTTTTATTTTTACCCTTTAATTACCTTTACCTTTACGGATGCCTTGATGGTATACTTTACAGCCTTAAAGTATAAACTCAGGATCAACACTTTCCACAATGTGTTGGTGAAAGTCGGATCATGATCTAACACAATTGATATTGGCATGCCATGGAATTTGAAAATATGGTCCATAAAAACTTGTGCTACCATATTGGGTGTAAAGGGATCAGGTAAGGCACACAAATCTGCATACTTGGAGAGGCGGTCAATCATGATCATGATGACAGACTTGTTGCATGCTCTAGGAAGGCCCACGAGAAAGTCCATGGAGATGTCACTCCAAATAGAAGCTGGAATGGGTAATGGATAGAGAGTTCCCAGGGTATTGATAGTGTTGGAACACATACAATTCTGAACTTTTGAGCCCTATGCTTTTCACCTCATGAAAATATAATGCTACCTGAAGAAAACGAAAAGTTGGTAAGTGACATTTTAATTTTAAATCAAATTCATGTGTTGGTTGGTAAATAATAAGGCACGCACGACATCCGTCGTTGACAAGTTTTTCCTTTTGATCGAACGATCCTAATAGCTCCGGAGTGTTGGAGACACCTAAATTTTAAAGAGGTAAAGCTATAACGGTCATTTCGGAGCTCCATGCCTCTGATGTTGCAATAAGTCTTACCAATAAAAATCATGAAGCTTCGAAACCCAAAAGCATCTGCTTGTTGCTTTTCCTAAACCTTTTTAAGGGTACAAGTCGTAGGACACGTGTGCCTTCCAAGTCTTTCTCAAGTTGACACATGGCACCTCCTTTTCCTCGACACATCAGAATGACATGATCTACAACACGTCACTACGGGAGATAATCCTTCGGGATTTTAACGAAGAATGAATTCACGAATCACCGAAATATCAAAATATCGAAGTATTAAACGTTAAATAACTGAGTTAAACATAATCAATGACTTCATAGTTTGGTTTTCGGATGATTCCCCTGGATGATATTCCGAAATTTTCAAAGCCCGAACTCCTGAAATAATTCGAGTTGAATGCAATCAATTAGGACTTAAAATGAATTACCAGATAATTAATGGATTCGAATTTCGGATTTCGGGAAGTCCCTCTCGAGATACATTGAAAGTCCCTGAAGTTTGAACCCCGAAAACACTTGAAGCTAACACATCGTCTTAAACACGATTAATTAAAAGTGATTATTCGAAGATTAATGTTTCGCGAATTCGGGATTCTAGAGATTGCCACTCTGTCACATTGAAAACCCTCGAACACGAACCGTCGAAGTGTTGGTGGCATTTATGACTAGCTAAGGATAATGATTCAAACAAAGATTGCAGATCGTCGGGTAGACTTTCCCATCAAACGTTAATAAATTTGTCGTCCGTGAAGTTATACGAAAAGCGATGACTCTGTTTTGAATAAAAGCACTTCGATTTCAAATTCATTTTCACTTTCTACAATTAGCAAGCTTTATCTATTTGAAGGATTCACGAGTTTTCTCTACAAATAGGTAATTTCACTCTGTCTCCTTAGAAGTTATGGTGCCATGAAAAATGATGAAAAGGCCTGACGCGACATGTGAGGATCCAAACCTAAATGCGGACGCTCTATCAAACACAATGTCACGAGCCACAGAGACTCTTAGAACTTGGACGCAGGTTATCAATATTTTAGAGTGTGAAATCATAAACAGCCCCGAGGACTTTGTCGAAGAGGAGGGCGACACTTATACGGCCAAAATCAGACATATAACGCAGTCGGAGCTGCACAAAGTAGTGGCACGACTGAGGTTCATGCCTTACAACGACATGATAAGCTGGGCTTTGGAGCATGTTGACATCCAGACCAGGAGCATCGTCAACCATCAGAAGGTCATTGTCGACTCTTTCCGACCAGAACACATGCAAGTAATGTATAAAATATCCCCTAATCCTAGATATACATTCAATGTTGCATTCATTCTGGAGTTCAAGCAAAAGGAGTGCGTCCAGTATGACAAGAACTGTCATGATATAATCAAGTCTTAGTGGGGGAACCTAGAGAGATTCAGAACTGATGCTCATGGTTTATATGCCACAACGTCTTTGGACGCTCATATGGTGTATGTAGCCATGATGCTATGTTGATTATTTGGGAAGAAGAGCCCTAATCACTTTTCAGTGGAATGGATATCCATCATGCACGAAGTAGCAGAGGATTTCACTTTCAATTGGGCCAAAATGTTGTCCGATAACTTTTCCAAAGAGATTGTAGAATATAAAACATCAAATTCAAAAGAACAACTTGCCCCCTTCTACATGTTGGCATATATCATGGACGCTTTATGTTTCATGACACCTCTCCCACTAATGAATTGGAGCTGGACCCCGGCTAGTGCCGAGTCCATTCATTTCTATCATTCCAAGCTATGGGAAGAAAATACCAAAGATTTATTTTATGAAATCTGTCACGACGTGGTGAGTCCTATTCATATAGCTTTGTATGGCCACCCACCTCCTCAAATTTCAGACAACATTATGGGAAACCTAGGTAAGCTAGCAGATTGGTTTATTGAGGAGAACTTCTCCTACATCAGGGTTTTTGGGTGCTCGGTTCCTCCCCATGCTCTCCTACAATTCCTACTGGAACAACTGGTATGCAGAGAAGTGGCCTTCCAGACAATAACATGAGGCATCAATAAAGAGTTGAAGGCAACATAGAAAAATGTATGGCTGACTTTCCCTATTTAGGTTGACATGTTTTCATTACTGGAATCTGGTCACTCCAAAGTGGAGGCTACAGCTCTAGAAGATGTCAAATTGTTGACATCGAGTTCAAAAGACATGATCCACATAGGATTGTGGAAAACCACCTAGCCCAGTTCAACATTAAAAGATATGTGCACGAAAACTTCCTGAATGACGAAATATTCAGGGGAGTTAGGTCTTATGAGGAGGTACAGGACAGATTCCAAAGCCTATCCCCAGATCAACAAGCTAGTTTTGTTATTTTTCAAAAGCACGGGTGGAATAGCCTACCCAAGGTACTACAAGGAGAGCAAATAGCCACTCCCCCTTCTAAAGAAGCCAAGTAAACAGGTTCTGAAGCCAGTCACTCTGGTAAGCATAAAGTTGAGGAAGCCCCAAAGAGCTGACACATAAATTAGAAGCCTCATTGTCAGGTCCGCTAGGCCCCCAGGCAAAGGCTCAGGTCGAAGCCTTCCTAAAACAAGGACAAACGGTGCCTCCTTGGTCGCCAACCACCCCTGTTGGCACCGAAAATACAACATAGCAGCAACAATCTACAGAGATTGGTACTCCCATTACATCATTGACACCTCTGCAATTCAACCCTAGAAATCCTAATTCTGAAATTGTCTTTGTAGATGATCTTTCCCCCATCTCACCTAAAGAGATGCCTCCTTTGAATTTATTCTTTAGTAAAAAATAGAAGGCCATCATGAAAAGGGAATCGCACCAGAAATATGGAGTGATAACTAAAAGGCAGAGAATGGTATATGATGGAAATAATTAAGATGCTCTAGAATTCGCAAAAGAAGTCGCAGGTTCATTAGGTGCTTATGCCACGACCAATCAATGGTCTGTGGAAAATTTGGCCGAACAACTACAATAGAAGTGCCTATTGGTAGAGCACTTGCAAAGTCAAATGCAGGCCATAGAATGGACTATAAGGGACAATATGAGTCACTACTTCGAGCAAATCAGAGTTCACGATCAATAACAAATCCAAAAGCTTCGGGCCAACCTTGATAAGCTCCATCGGAGTTCGCAAACCAATCGAGGATTGGTCACTCAACACGATGAACTGAAAAAAAAATTGCAAGCTAAGTTGAACCTAGCCAAAGGTACCTCAATAGATATCTCAGCCTTCCAAGTTCAAGCACAAGAAATAAATGAGAAGTTGGAAATTGTCCAGCAAGATATTTTTATGAAGGTTGATGCTATCCAAAAGTGCTACCAGGCAGTAGACCTTTCTCTGAAGGGCATCTATGTCAAGGAAAGAAGCTCTCTCAACCCGGGATAGGTTTCAAGAAGCTTTCATATTGGTGCACAAAGATAATGCCTTTGATTTTCCTATGCTCTCTCCTTCCGAACAATTACGAGGTGATATGGCCCTAAAGGTATGGGAAACAAATTTGGCAGAAAGAAAAAGATTAGCCAGAGAGGTAAAGGATGCTTGCCTGGAAGCATTGTCATCATTAGATAAGAAGCTAATTGAGTTTGAAGGGAGTAATATCTCTGAAGCCTTGAGGCAAATTGATATTGAAATGAACCAACAAAATTCCAGAAAGAGCAAGGAAGAAACTCTAACAGCCATTCATGAAATGAGCCAAATTGATCTTCTTAAGATAAATAAATGGCTAGTAAGTCCAAGCTCTCAGCTCCAAGCCACAGCTCAGGGAATAAAGAGAATTCAGGAAAAGTTGCCTCAGGTGGAGAGGAGATTATTCATTTTTGAGGTAAATGAAACAATTGAGCCCTCAAAGTTCATAGTATAATTATTGAATAGATGCAACCAATGTATTGAACATGGGAAAGCAAGCACAACTGGAAGCAAATAAGGAAACATGCATAGGGCCCTTTCTCTTTACCTCCCCTACCTTTCACCTTCCTACAACCACTTATCTCATTATTTCACATTCTAATCTTCACTTATCCCTCATTCATCATCATACACTTGTTCCATTTTCATCCTCCCCACGAACGATTACTTTTTCTTATGCTCGTTATGCATTCCTTGACAAGCCATGCAGTGCTACTCATCCGATTGTCATTCCTTCCTGGTCCCAAATGTGTTTCATTACATCGTCGAACATATCTGGAGGGATAGATGACAACATATAAAAACGACCAAGACAATATGCTGGATTATTAAGAAGGCGAGATGACAGATGTGTCTAGCCTAAAAGATTAAAGAAAAGAGGCATTTTTTCTGCCCAGCAGATGAAGAGTTAGAGGAGAACGCGAGTAGAGCTCATCAGATTTTACATATTGTTGTCTTATTCAAATATATGTTATTTTCATTGTAAGAAGTCCAACCGTTTTGAGTTGTGATAGTTTTTGTATAAATACATAGATTCAAGATTCATTCTGGGCTGCTTCTTGCCGAATGTAATAGCGAAGACTCTCCTTTTTTAGTATCAATACAAGTGTAGACAAAGATTCTAATTTTTGTTCGGTTTGAGTTGTGTGTTTCTTCTATATTTTCATATCTTTGAATTCTTTATGTAATTCCTTGATAAGTGATTGATTACAATTTAGTCTCAGAAGTACTGTAATCACATTATATCAACATTTCATTAAGTAAGTAGTTTTTCCTCTGTGTTTACTATAAATAAAGCAAGACCTGCAAGCTATTTGAATTACTGCATCTCACATCATGTTCAAGGGTGAACTCTTTACTTTCTTCTACTGCTAAGAAGGTGAGACTCATCTGCCATTGATGCCTAACTTTGTTTAACAGTTTTGTAAGTTTCTCCCACACCATTTGATATCATAATTGTGACTTAGACAACAAAATACGACCTCTGTATTGTCCTATTATTAATTTCATTTAAGGATCATTTCTTATATAACTAAAGGTAGAAAAATCACTCTTTAAAACATTCTCTTTAAACATTCATGATGCCTGACATTACTCTTTGAGCCTTAAGTTGAATCTCAGGAACAACATCTTTTTGGCGTCGTTGTCGGGGACGAAGAAACAAAGTATTTTCCTTGGGAAAACGACAAGTTAAGTTTCTATATTTGATGGTGAACAAAGATTGAATACATAAGTAAGGATTATTTTTATTTTTCACCCGATGACTCCATCGTAGACAAAACTGGAATTCGGTCGAAAGAATACCAGAAAAAATCCAGACGATAAGCAGACCACACCAGTGTCAGATCTCGAAAAGTTGTTTAAACCAAAGGGATACCTCAAATCTACTGTTGCATCAGCAGGTAAATATATGAACCCAAATTGACACAAGTAAATGCTAAGGTTCCGATTGAAGAGCTAACCCATAACAAAATCCTTAAACAGATTCATTCTGCAGAGGCATTGACTAGTGAACCTGTGGCTAAACTCGAAACTCCAAAGGTGAATGTTCCCAAGATTAGGGTTGAGATTGACTTGACAGATACTTTTACCAACGAGAACAAAGAATCCCATTCGATACCTATCGTCGTTGACACTTTGTCGGGTACCTCCTTTCTCGAAGTGAAGGTTTCAGTTTCACGGAAATCTAAAGAGTACTCCTTTTACCCTGATTCATCCCCGATCATCTCTTCTGTATATACATCTTGTAAATTTGAGGAAACCAACCCAAGTTTTCCTTTTCCTCCTCAGATAGATCTTCCATCTCCTAGCGGTCTTTTTCCGAAACTTCCTTTGCCACATCCCGAAGTAGTCGAACAGTCACCTTTTCACTCTCTCGAGGTTTTTGAAAATCCCTTTTTTAGCTCTCGAAGTTCGTCTCCTAGACTTTCAAAGGCTGGTGTTGGTGGTGTAGGAGGCGGAGGAGCAGGTGGACAAGGTCAAGGACAAGTTCTGCCTCCTATAATCTTTTCCAAGGTAGCTGCCAGATACGCTCCCTTGGTCCTCTCTGCCGTCCTCCATGATTTACCCAAAAATTATATGAAAAACCTACCAAAATTTATGGGAGAAGGATATCTAACCGCGACTGAACACATAGCTTTTTTTTATCAGTTTGTTGATATCCTTGGCATCGAAAATGAGGATGTTTACTGAAGGTTGTTAGTACAAACCTTTGAAGGACAAGTAAAAACCTGTTTCAGAGGACTCCCTGTAGGTTCCATACGGTCATATGATGAACTAGAAAATGCTTTCCTAAGACAGTGGGGCGAGAAAAAAGACTATCTCTACTACTTAACTGAATTTGGGGCTTTAAGGAAAAGGAATTCGGAATAAGTACTTGAATTTACTGAGAGGTTCAACAAACTGTATAACGAAATCCCAGCTGAAGTCAAACCTTCTCAACCTGCGACAAAGGTAACTTTTACAGGGGCTTTTGAACCTGACTTTTCCCTCCTCTTAAGAGAAAGAAGATCCGCCACTCTAGCAGGAATGCAAGATGATACCATAGAAATCGAATATAATATGATGGCATCCGAGAAATTAAAAACCAAGGTTGAGATAGGAACTAGAGAACCTAGGCATTTCAAAGAATAGGCAGGACCATCTGGATCTGGGAAAGTCCGCAGAAGAGAAAATGGATGAGATGGCCAAGATAATTAAAGATTTATCGAACAAGATATCCACAATGGAATTATATCAAGCCAAACCTGATACTTATGTTAGGAATCAGTTCAAGAGAAACCCTAACCCCAAATGCAACATAGACAAATAAAGAATGAAGATCAAAAGATCGAAGCCCCGTTTAAAACTAAAAAATTTATGCAAAGGGATGATATGCAAAATTATAAGTTAGAAGAGGATTTGAACGACCTTAGCAATGACGATCTTGAGCCACATTTAACTACACATGATTATCAGAAGTCTTTAGACCTAGAATCCATGTTTAATAACGAGGAAATCATTAGTAATCTGGGAGACTCTTCTTATCAAGGGCTCGCCGATTCAATAATGGACGAACTCCAACAAAAGTACGATTTAAGGCCTAGAGAAAAAAATCATACGAATTTTCCACTAAAAAGGATCGTGTCCCGAAGTAAAACGAACGAGGCAACAATTACTAAACCACCATCTGAAACACAAGTTGCCCGAACAAAACTAGTTGAAACAAAAACAATGCAAACTAAAAAACTGGAGAATACAGAAGCATAAATTCCAACTAGAGGAATCGAAAAAACAATTGGAGGTTTCAATTTAGAAAACAAACTTAATAAAATTAAATTCCCATGCCTCTAGTTGAACTTGCGAAAAACCCGATTTATAAAAAGCAAATTGCTAAAGTGATAATTTTTTCTCATGTTGAATGTCATGCGGATGTTATTAATCTGCAGGATGAAAGACCTACAATCATGTTCGGTCCACACATCGAAAACACCAAGGATTATCTCGCTCCATTTTATATTACACTAACTGTGCATGACCATTTACTCCACAATTGTATGTTAGATTATGGGACCTCTCATAATTTAATGCCTAAAATTATCATGGAGAAGTTAGGCCTTGAAATTACTAGACCTTATCAAGACTTGTACTCATTTAATTCTAGAAAAGTTAAGTGTCTAGGCATGATTAAAGATTTGGTAGTAAACCTTGCTCAAATCCTTGTAAAAACTATTCTTATGGATGTGGTCATTGTTGACATCCCTTCCAAATACGACATGCTTCTATCCAGGTCTTGGGGTGCTAAATTAGGAGGATCGGTTCAGTTGGACATGACTTACGCTATGATCTCGATTTTCGGTGGACAATTCACACGATTGTACAGAGAAACTAGATTGGTGTATACTGTAAGTGACCCCCAAAACCCCAATAATTCTCGGTCTATGTTGTTGATCAGGACTTAAGGAATTGTATATTATCTATAGATGACGATTTCAAAGAATATACAAAAGAAGAAAATAAAAAGATAGAAATAACAAAGAAAAATGTAAATAGTAGAGATGGAATGTGGAAAATGTTCTTCGATGGTGCCTCCTCCTGCGAAGGAGCAGGAGCTGGAGTTTTATTTGTGGCACCAAGTGATGAGTATGTTATTCCCTTCTCTTATAGGTTACAATGGGATATCGATTATATGAATAATGTCTGTGAATATGAAGCTCTAGTTTTAGGATTAGACGCTGCTAGGAAGTTAAAAATCGAGCATCCAATAGTTTATGGTGACACAAAGCTTATTGTAAACAATTGAAACAACAGTATCAAGCTAAACACCCAAGGTTGAGGTCATACAGGAATTGTGCCTGGGATCTTATAGAGAATTTATTCTCGTCTTTCAACATACACTCTATTCCCATAATGGAGAACCAACAAGTTGATTCCTTGGGCAAGGTTGCTGCGACCTTTGTACCGCCCACTGTCTTGAAACTGAAATATCACATCGAGATGAGACACAAACTTTCGATCCCAAACAACGTCCAACACTGGCAAGTGTTTGAGGATGACGAACAAATTAAACAGTTTCTAGAGATGATTGATGAGTTCTCTAAAACTCATATAGATCAGGAAAACCAAAATGATCTTGCTTGGATTATGCAAGAAGGAGAGACCCTAGAAAAATTCCAAGACAAGATCGCAAATCACCGTATGCTCATGCTTAAGAATAACCATATTCCCAGAGGCCTGATCCCTTTAGAAAGATTGTTTGACCAGGACGACATACTTTTAAAGTCTACCTTACGTCCTCAACCCGAAGAAGTTGAAGACTGTAATGTAGGAACTAACGAAGATCAAAAAATGGTCAAGATATCAAAATACCTTATGGACCAAATGAAAAGTAAGTACGTTGAGTTGCTTAGACAATACAAGGATGTTATTGCTTGGTCTTATGATGATCTGAAAACTTATGATACCTCTGTCATTGAACATAAGATTCCTCTAAAACATGGTATTCAACCTTTGAGACAAAAACTCAGACAAATAAACCCTATTCTCCTACCAGTGATAGAAAGGGAAGTCAAGAAACTTCTCGATCCAAAAATTATCGTTCCACTCAGGTATTTCGAATGGGTAGTGAATTTAGCCCCTGTTAGAAAGAAAAATGGTGAAATAAGGCTTTGTGCAGATTTCATAAACTTAAATCGGTCATCCCTCAAAGACAACTACCCGTTCTCGAAAATGGATCATGTTTTAGAAAAGGTAGTTGGGGCTAACATGATGTCCATGTTTGATGGTTTTTCCGGATACAATCAAATTGTTGTCCATGAAGACGACAAAGAAAAGACTATGTTTACCACTCTATGGGGAACTTTTATGTATGATAAAATGCCATTTGGTTTGATGAATGCAAGGGCTACTTTCTAGAGAGCGATGGACATCGTGTTCGTCGGAGAGAAAGCCAAATTCGATGTTATTTATCTCGATGATTTGACAGTTTTTTCTAACTCTAATGCAGAACATCTGCTACACCTTAGGCAGACCTTCGAAAAATTCACAAAGTTCGGTTTGTCTCTTAATCCTAAGAAATCACATTTTGCTATGCAAGAAGGTAAGCTCTTGGGGCATATAGTGTCAAAAGAAGGAATCAAGGTTGACCCTAAACGAGTTGAGGCTATAGACACAATTAATATTCCTAGGAACATAAAATAAATTCAATTTTTTTTAGGAAAGATCAACTTTTTGAGAAGATTCATTCCCAATTTTGTTGAAATAATAAAAATGATTACAAATATGTTGAAGAAAGACAACAAAGTGAAATGGATCGTTGAAGCTAAAGCATCATCCGAGCGCGTCAAGAAGGCTATAGAGGAAGCACCGGTGTTAGCAAGTCCAGACTATACAAAGGAATTCTTGATCTTTTCGTTCGCTTCCGAACATACTATTGCAGCGGTACTCCTGTAAAAGAATGAAGAGGGATTCGAACAACCAATAGCTTTCTTCAGCAAAAGCCTCGAGGATGCAAAATTAAAGTACGATATACTAGAAAAGAAAGCATACACAATGGTGAAGGCTCTCAAGGTTTTTAGGACATATGTACTGCATTCCAAGATAGTCGCCTACGTGCCAACTAATGTTATCAAAGACATTTTACTTCAGTTGAACAATGATGGGAGAAGAGGACGACGGTTGGATAAAATTCAAGAATTTGATCTAGAAGTGAAACCGACCAAGCTAGTCAAACGTCAAGGCTTGGCGAAACTGTTAGCTGAATCAAATTTCCGAGCGCTCAGGATAAATCACCTGGAATCACACAGATATCTCCTAATTATCGAGGAGCTTGTTGATCAAACCCTTATGATTCGGATTGAAGATAAGTTTTCTTCCTCTGCTTGGTATTGCGATATTGTTTCATACCTCCTTACCCTTCAGTGCCCGAATGACATGACTCTGTCCAAAGCGAGAACTTTGAAGCTACACGCAGTTAAATATTGTATTATTGATGGCTAGTTGTACTGGAAGGATCCTCTAGGTTTCTTATTATGTTGCTTAACAGAACCTGAAACAAAAAGCGTCAAAAATGAATTTCATGAAGGAGTGTGTGGAGAACACCACGCCTGGAGGGAAACGACCTACAAGATTTTAAGCGCTGGATATTATTGGCCAAAGTTATTTACTGATGTGAATGCCAAGGTCAGAGCCTGCAACTCTTGCCAACTGTTCTCTAGTAAGCAAAAGCTCCCTGCACTACCTTTAATCCCAGTGAAAGCAAAATCTCCCTTTCAACAATGGGGTCTAGATTTCATTGGAGAGATCTATCCGCAGCCAAGCGCTCAACATAGATGCATTTTAACTGCCACCGATTACTTCACGAACTGGGTAGAAGCTATTCCAACTCGGAATGCTAAGAATTCGATAGTAATACATTTCTTGGAAGAGAACATCCTATCAAGATTTGGTTGTCCTCGGAAAATAGTTACTGACAACGCCCAAGCTTTCAAATCTATGGCAATGATCAATTTCTACCAAAAATACAACATTGTGTTAGGACATTCTATAGCCTATTATCCTCAGGGGAATGGGTCAGCCAAATCATCTAACAAAAGCCTAATGACTATAATAAAAAAGGTGTTGACATAAAATAAGAAGGCTTGGCACATCCACCTAAAATACGCCTTATGGGCGAATCAGATTGGCACCAAGAAATCAATAGGTATGTCCCCTTTTCAATTGGTTTATGGTACTGACGTTGTACTTCCTATCAATCTTGCTCTCCCTGTGATGAAGCTCTGGCAGGATGCAAATGAAGAGCCAAACGATGTTACAAGAAGGATAAATCAATAACCGAATTCCAACAAAATAGGGCCAACGTATATGACAAACTTCAAAAGTACCAAGATAATATGAAGGCCCTTTTCGATAAAAAGGCTAAGGACATGGAGTTTCTTCCCGATGATCTAGTTTTAAAGTGGGATGCTATAAAGGAGGATGAAGGGAAACATGGAAAGTTCAAACATCTATGGTTGGGACCTTTCAGAATTGCAGCTGCTGAGGGGAAAAATTCCTTCTTACTGGAAAATCTCAACGGAAAAATTCTCGATGCTCTTATCAACGGGTGTTACTTAAAACATTTTATGCAATTGTTATATTTCCGATTTCCATTGTATATATCGGTTTGAATCGATGTTTGTTTCCATTTTTTAATTGCAGTTTTTCTTTTCTGTTGTAAATTATCCAACGCATTTTATAGTTACTTGTAAATAAATCATATTTACTTGATATAACTGAAACATAATACAAAAGCACCTGTATCATATACCTGCAGAATTTTCTGACATATCCCATTTTGTTCCCGTGCATAATACGTACCGTCAGACGAGAGATAAAGATGCATCGAAATCCAACACTCATTTTTCAAAAACATTCGCTTTCTCTCAAAACAGGTGATAAATTAATGATTTACTTGATTGAAAATACTGAGGAAATATGAGGTATGAACTCCTACCCTGCTAGTTCAGACTAAAATTTTAAAGGAAATCTTATCGGATGTAAAGGAGGTTTCACTCATATAGATATTGTCACCTGATCAAAGATCAGAGAAGTATGAAATTTCAGCCTAATTTTGAAGCCTTCTCTTAATGAAATAAAAAATGAAATAAAAAGAAAAAGAAAATAAGAATAAAAAAGGAGGCTTGAAAGGAAGTTTGAGAATCAATAAACAAACTTGTGTCAAAATGAGATTCTTTTATGTTTGGCCCTCTTAATTACCTTTTCGTTTTATTTTTCCTATCTCTGAGTTTCTATTCCCTCCTGATTTTCGCTACCTTTCTTGGGTCTTCATAGAAAGAAAGAATTACACCTTCACTCTGAAAACTTAAAAAATTATCTTTGAAACAAGATTAGGCGAAAATCTTTATGATCCTTTGATTTTAACTAAGAGAAAGTATGTCCAAGCTAATCCTAATAACTTTAGCTCATCTATTAGATTTTAATTTGACTAATTCGCTCAAGGTCGATCCCTAAAAATGAAAATCCCTATAAAATCTTCCCCGTAGGTGAAGGTGTATTGAAGATTGGGGGAAAATTAGTTGCAGAGTACATCTAAAAAAATTTTGTGCCAAACCTTCCTATTAAAATTTTAAGCAGATATCATACCTTGTATGTTACATACATATTGATTTTCCCCACTTCAAAATATTAAAATAAAAGATAGATGGTGAAAGGAAATTCATAATTTGATTGCCCCTATCTTGTCCAAAGAGATGATGAAAGGAAATTCATATAATGATTGCCCTCATCTTGGGAAAAAGGCAAAAATGCTAATTTAAGTGGTGAAAGGAAATTCAATGGGAGAAGTAGATAAATTCATTGGGGTACTGAACAGGCTCGTTGGCAGTGAAACAATATCTATGATATATGTATGGTTGTCATATATATCTACGAAATACACTATGACATCTAATTCTCTTTCCGGTAATCTTTACACTCTGAACCAACGAGGGACTTCCTAAATAAATTGTCACATCTACTTAACCTTGATGCGAACGAAGTCAGTCGAAGTCTGATATTTCAGTTAAATTTGTTTTGATTATCTTAAACAAATCCGAACTCAGTTTCGGGAAAGGGAAATTTTAAATAGCCTAACTTGAGATCAATGATCGACGGTGTTTCGAAAGTTTTGAGATTTAGTTGAACTTAATTTTTTTTCTACATGCTTAATTCCTAAAAGTGTTTCTCAGAAATGCAACAATGACTCCATTTTTCCAATAAAGACACTCAGTCTACTGTTCTTCCGCATCTCACAGGGAGACACGATCCCCAGATGGAGCCTATGTTGGAACACATACAATTCTAAACTTTTGAGCTCTATGCTTTTCACCTCATGGAAGTATAATGCTACCCGAAGAAAACGGAAAGTTGGTAAGTGACATTTTAATTTTAAATCAAATTCCTGTGTTGGTTGGTAAATAATAAGGTGTGCACGACATCTGTCGTTGACAAGTTTTTCCTTTTGATCGAACGATCCTAATAGCTTCGGAGTGTTGGAGCTTCCTAAATTTTAAAGAGGTAAAGCTATAACGGTCATTTTGGAGCTCCGCGCTTCAGATGTTGCAATAAGTCTTAACAATAAAAATCTCGAAGCTCCAAACCCCGAAAGCATCTGCTTGTTGCTTTTCCTAAACCTTTTTAAGGGTACAAGTCGTAGGACATGTGTGCCTTCCAAGTCTTTCCCGAGTTGACATGTGGCACCTCCCTTTTCCTCAACACGTCAGAATGACATGATCTACAACATGTCACTACGGGAGATAATCCTTTGGGATTTTAATGAAGAATAAATTCACGAATCACCGAAATATCAAAATACTGAAGTATTAAACGTTAAACAACTGAGTTAAACATAATTAATGACTTCGTAGTTCGGTTTTTGGATGATTACCCTGGATGATATTCCGAAGTTTTTGAAGCCCGAACTCCCGAAATACTTCGAGTTAAATGCAGTTAATTAGGACTTAAAAAAATTTACCAGATAATTAATTGCTTCCAATTTCGGATTTCGGGAAGTCCCTCTCGAGATACATTGAAAGTCCTTGAAGTCCGAATTCCGGAAACACTTGAAGCTAACACACCATCTTAAACACGATTAATTAAAAGTGCTTATTCAAAAATTATTTTTTTGCGAATTCAGGATTCAGGAGGTTACCACTCTGTCACATCGAAAGTGGCATGTTTTCATTACTGGATTTTGGTCACTCCAAAGTGGAGGTTGCACGAAAACTCCTCGTATGACGAAATATTCAGGGGAGTTGGGTCTTATGGGGAGGTATAGGACAGATTCCAAAGCCTATCCCCAGATCAACAAGCTGGTTTTGTTAGTTTTCAAAAGCACAGGAGGAATAGCCTACCCAAGGTACTACAAGGAGAGCAAATAACCACTCCCCCTTCTCGGGAATCTAGGTCAACAGGTTTTGAAGACAGTCACTCTGGTAAGCATAAAGTTGAAGAACCCCCGAAGAGCTCGGAGGTATTGACACATAAATTAGAAGTCTCATTGTCAGGTTCGCTAGGCCCCCAAGCAAAGGCTTAGCTCGAAGCCTTCATAAAACAAGGAAAAACGGTGCCTCCTTCGTCACCAACCACCCTTGTTGGTACCTGAAATACAACAGAGCAGCAACAATGTACGGAGATTAGTACTCCCATTACATTATTGACACCTCTGCAATTCAGCCTCAGAAATCCTAATTCTGAAATTGTCTTTATAGATGATCTTACCCCCATCTCACATGAAGAGATGCCTACTTCGAATTTCTTCTTTGGTAGAAAACGGAAGGCCATCATGAAGAGGGAATCACACCAGAAAGATGGAGTGATAACTAAAAGGCAGAGAATGGTATATGATGGAAATAATCAAGATGCTCTAGATATCACAAAAGAAGTCGCAGGTTCATTAGGTGCTTTTGCCATGGCCAATCAATGGTCTATGGACAATTTGGCTAAACAACTGCGACATAAGTGCCTATAGGTAGAGCACTTGTAAAGTCAAATACATGCCATGGAACAGACTATAAGGGACAAGATGAGTCATGACTTCGAGGAAATCAGATTTCACGATCAACAACAAATCCAAGAGCTTTGGGACAACCTTGATCAACTCCATTAGAGTTCGCAAACCCACCAAGGATTGGTCACTCAACGCAATGAACTGA
The DNA here is from genome assembly GCA_032191745.1 of Picea mariana. Lineage (NCBI taxonomy): Eukaryota > Viridiplantae > Streptophyta > Pinopsida > Pinales > Pinaceae > Picea > Picea mariana. The sequence continues at coordinate 211,907 of JASDQU010102037.1, forward strand.
TAAAACAATTTCAAGCTAAGTTGAACCTAGCCGAAGGTACCTCGATAGATATCTCGACCTTCCAAGTTCAAGCATGGGAAATAAATGAGAGGCTGGAAATTGTCCAACAAGATCTTTTTCTGAATGTTGATGTTATCCAAAAGTGCTACCAGGCATTAGACCTTTCTCTGAAGGGCATCTATGTCAAGGAAAGAGAAGCTCGCTTAGCCTGCGCTAGGTTTCAAGAAGCTATCATATTGGTGCACAAAGATAATGTCTCTGATTTTCTTATGCTCTCTCCTTCCGAACAATTACGAGGTGATATGGCCTTGAAGGTCTGGGAAACAAATTTGCCAGAAAGCAAAATATTAGCTAGAGAGGTAAAGGATGCTTGCATGGAAGCATTATCATCATTAGATAAGAAGATAATTGAGTTTTAAGGGAGTAATATCTCAAAAGCCTTGGGGCAAATTGATATTTAAATGAACCAGCATAATTCCAGAAAGAGAAAGGAAGAAACTCTAACAACCTTTCAGGAAATGAACCAAATTGATCTTCTTAAGATAAATAAATGGCTAGTAAGTCCAAGCTCTCGGCTCCAAGCCACAACTCAAGGAATAAAGAGGATTTAAGAAAAGTTGCCTCAGGTAGAGAGGAGATTATTCACTTTTGAGGTAAATGAAACAATTGAGCCCTCAAAGTTCGTAGTAGAATTATTGAATAGTTGCAACCAATGTATTGAACAAGGGAAAGCAAGCATAGCTGGAAGCAAACAAGGAAACATGCATAGGGCCCTTTCTCTTTACCTCTCCTACCTTTCACCTTCCTACAACCACTTATCTCAATCTTTCACATTCTAATCTTCGCTTATCCTTGATTCATCATCATACACCTATTCCATTTTCATCCTCCCCACGAACGATTACTTTTTCTTATGCCCGTTATGCACTCCTTGACGAGACATACAGTGCTACTCATCTGATTGTCATTCCTCCCTGATCCCGACTGTGTCTCATTACATTGCCGAACATATCTGGAGGGCTAGATGACAACATATAAAAACGACCAGTACAATATGTTGAATTATTAAGAAGGCCAGACGACAGTTGTGTCCAGCCTAAAAGAGTAAAGAAAAGAGGCGTTTTTTTTCTGCCCAACAAATGAAGAGTCAGAGGAGAATGCCAACAGAGCTCATCAGATTTTACATATTTTTGTCTTATTCAAATATATGTTATTTTCATTGTAAGAAGTCCAACCGTTTTGAGTTGTGATTGTTTTTGTATAAATACATAGATTCAAATTCATTCTAGGTTGCTTCTTGCCGGATGTAATAGAGAAGACTCTCCTTTTTGAGTATTAATACAAGTGAAAATAAAGATTCTAATTTTCGTTCAGTTTGAGTTGTGTGTTTCTTCTATATTTCCATATCTCTGAACTTCTTTATGTAATTCCTTGATAAATGATTGATTACAATTTAGTATCACAATTACCGTAATCACATTATATCAGCATTTCATTAAGTAAGTAGTGTATCTTCTGTGTTTACTATAAGTAAAGCAAGACCTGCAAGTTATTTGAATTACTGCATCTCATATCATGTTCAAGGGTGCACTCTTTACTTTCTTCTACTGGTAACAAGGTGAGACTCATCTGTCATTGATGCCTAGCTTTGCTTAACGGTTTTGTAAGTTTTTCCCACACCATTTGATATCATAATTGTGACTCACAGAACGAAATACAACCTTTGTACTGTCCTATTATTAATTTCATTTAAGGATCATTTCTTATATAACTAAAGGTAGAAAAAACACTCTTTAAAACATTTTCTTTAAACATTCCTGATGCCTGACATTACTCTTTGAGCCTTAAGTTTAATCTCAAGAACAACAAATAGTTTCACCTTTATTGCGTTGGAAACTATCACATTCTGTGACAACGGTAAGGATGTCTTTCTTCATGCCATCCCAAAAAAAGAACGAAGATCACGAGCATATATCTTTTGGAATCCCGAGTGACCAGTAAGGGAAGATGAATGCAACTCATTTAAGTTCTGAGGCTTAAGTGTTGAAGTTGGAGACAAAACCAATTGCTCCTTGTATCTAAGGTTATTGTATTTCCAGGTGTAGTCGATGGGCGGGTTAGGGTCCTCCTAAAGGCGTTGAATGACATGTGATATAGTTGGGTGTATGAGCCAATCTTGTCAAACTTCCTCAATCCAATTAGAAACCAGTAAGGATAGGAAAAAAGAGGTAACCTTCATCCTCATATTGGTGTGACAATGCATCTTCTACAAAATTGTTTTTGCCTTTTTAATATATGATCTCATAATCATAACCTAACATTTTGGTCAGACACTTGTTCTGTTCTGGGGAGGATAACCTTTGTTCTAGAAAATACTTCACACTATGGTGATCTAAAAATGATGGCCTAACATGTATGGTTGCCAAGTGTGTATAGCATGGAGAATGGCCATCATTTCGTTTTCATAGGTAGATTTTCCCAAATTGCGGCCACTCAAAGTCTGGCTAGTGAAAGCAAGAGGTGTACCATCTTGTGTTAGAACTGCATCAATACCAGTTCTTGAAGCATTAGATTCCATGACAAAAGTTTTGTTGAAATAAGGGGCGGCTAAGGCTTGGGTAATGCACATGGCCTGTTGTAGATTGGTGAAAGCTTGCTCTGCTGTCGGTGTCCAATGGAATGCATTCTTCTTAAGAAGGTCTGTCAATGGCTTGGAATTTTTTCCATAATAGTCGAGAAACTTCCAGTAGTAGCTTATGAGGTCCAACCCCTAAGGCATTTCAAGAATGTGAGTCTCGACCAATCCTGCACAACTTGAATCTTCTTGGGGTCCACTCTTATCCCCTCACGACCCACAAGATGTCCCAGGTATTCGCCCTTGCTTGCCCCAAAAGAACACTTGGTCTTTTTTACAAACAATTGAATGTTCTGTAACAATTGGATTACTTTGTCCACATGGTGGAGATGGGCATCCCAATTACGGATGTAGATAAGGATGTCATTGAAGAAGACCGGAACAAACTTCCGAAGGTAGGTCTTCAAGAGTGTACTCATGAGAATTTTGAAGGTAGATGGCATATTACAAAGTCCAAATGACATTACCAAGAATTCATAATGGCCTTCATGAGTTCGGAAAGAAGTCTTTGAAATATTTGCTTCATTCATCCTTATTTGTTGATAGTCAGAGCGAAGATCTAATTTGGTGAAGAATTAGGTGCTCCATAATTCATCCAACAGATCATCAATGACAACAATGGGAAACTTATCCTTAATGGTCAATTTATTAAGGGCACGAAAATCTGGACACATGCGCCAAGAACCTTCTTTTTTTAAGACCATCACAATAGGGGATGAATATGGATCAGTACTTGGGTGAACGACACCTGCCTCCAATAATTCATGTACTATTTTTTTTAATTTCATTTTTTTGAGCAAATGGATACCTATAGGGCCATATATTGGGGGGAAGATTGCGTGGAAAGAAAGGGATGTTGTGATCATGTGCATCCTGGGAGGGAGGTAATTTTGTGGGCGTCTAAAAAACCCTATGGTGCTTTCCAATACCAATTACAGATCATGATGGACTATTGGTGATGTTGGATCATTTACCTAGATATCATTAAGTTGAGCATGCACACCATGGTGACCTTTCTTCAGAAGTTTCTCCATCTAGTGAGAACTGATAATTTATGGGGAACTAGATTGTAGGCCTTGGAGGGTATAGGTGTGAGCATCTTGAATAAATATCATATATAACTCCTGATAATCCATGGTAATAGGTCCCATAATGTGAAGGCATTCAACACCCAAGACAATATCACAACCACCCATGGTTATGGAAAACATGTGAGTTTTCAGGTGATAATCACCCATTTGGAGTTTGACATTCTCACAATGGCCCCCACATTTAATTGTACCACCATTAGCTATGAGGATTTGAAAATTAAAAACTAGGAAAACAAAGCAATTGACCTCCTCAACAACCCTATGATGAATAAAATTATGGGTGTTATCACTGTCAATTAACACACGACCGACCTATGTTTGATGTAGCCTAGATTTTTAATGTTTGTGGAGTAGAAACACCTGCGAGGGTATGGAGAGATGTGACAGGTTCCTCCGGTTCCACATGATATGTGACATGATATAGGATGTTGGTTGTGTGTCCTTAGAGTCTGTGGCATCACTTGACAAGTTGTTCTCTGCGGAGGTGGCCTTTGACCCATCAATTTGGAAGAAATTTTGTTCATGACATTTATGGCCCAACGAATACTTTTCATCACTGTAATAGCAAAGTCCTTGCTTCCTACATTCAACCATTTCTACTAGATATACCTTTTGGACTTTCAAAGTTTGGGTCAGAGCAGGGGTAGCCGCTGGACAGGGGCAGTTGGGGACTGCAAAATGAATGGGTGGGGCATGAAGGATGGTCTCAGCCTCCAATGCTAATTTGCACGCCTATAACCAGGTAACATAATGGCGCACGCAAACATGAGCCCAAATGGTATCCTTTAAGCCACTTATGAAGCATTCAAGATACAACTCATTCGATAAGCCCTCAGTTCTGATAGCCAACTGGTCAAAGGTGGTGATGAAATATGTTACTGACCCTATTTGTTCAGTTTGGTGAGTCTTCCCCAAAAATGAGATTCCTGATCAAAACAAGCACATACTTCTTTAATAAACATGGTTCCAGTTTGGTGTTTTGGATAACATTTCTTATGCCATTTCCACCATAGCCATCGTTCTTGATCCATGTACATAACCCCCACATAGAGTTTGGTCTCATCATCTCGAATATCATGGAGAGAGAAGTAGTGTTCCATTTGGGATACCCACCTTGTCGGGTCGGATCCATCAAATTTATGCATCTCAACTTTGGGCACCTTATTCCAGAAATTGGGGGATCCCCAAGGGGAGTGGGAAATATGAGTATGCTTAAAATGGGAAGAATGATTAACCTCTTGTTGGTATTCAAGGTTCTTACCCTCAATGTGCAGCACAAGGTCATTGATTTGTAGGGTGAGGTCATTCAGGTTCTTGGAGAGAGTTGCCATGTTCTGGTCAAGGGAGTTCATGCATTGTGACAGGTTATGGTCTACAAAGCTCATGTGGTGTGACAGGTGGTCGGACAAGTTGCTGACCTTAGTGTCCAACTCTTCCAGGTTCTGAGAGTGGGTAGTAGGGGCCATTGTGGAGGTTTATGGAGAATGACACCATCGCAATCAACACAAGATAAGGATTCTAGTGGGACCAATGGAAAATAAGGGTGTTGGGTAGGGGGGGCGAGTCCACAGAAAAAAAAAAAAAAAAAAAGGCTGATAGGTAGCACAATGATTAGGACGAAAAGAGGAAGCCAATGGGATAGGTCTCAAATAATGGTGTGGGCAGGCCCCAAACTGTTTGTTTTTACTCTTGCGGAGTTATACTCCGATCTGAATACTTCTGCAGCGTCAAAATGCCCATATTCTTAACTGTAGCAAATGTGTAGTCAATTCGCAACCATAATGCAGGAGGTCAGGTGGCACAAAAATAAATCTTGTCTTTTCCTTCTCTGTTCTGTTCCTATCCCAAGGGTTAGGGTTTTCAGGGTTCCTACAGAAAAGGGTTTGCCTTGTGTTATAGCTCTCTAATATACGCGCGGGGTCGAACGATAGTACTCAGCCCAATATCTCGAGGCACCAACTAAGGAGGCTTGATTGTACCCTTAGCCATACTACTTGATTACCCATGTACTAGAGAGTTATTCCCAAGTGTTGTTCTTGGTGGCACTATAATAGTCAAGCGATCGATTGGTTGATCTACAGAGGGTTTTAGGATATCTAGGCCAGTCCGTATACATGTGTTGTTTGATGCGCTACCACTTGAATGGGTACCAACATGGGATACAAGGGTGTCCAACAATGTGAGATTAAATACCTCTTGTATTCCTCGTGTGTATGTTTCCTCAACCGCGGATTTATGCATTGAACGATAGATCTCTGTAGCTTAAAGATGCCAGAATACGTCTCCACCATGGAAAATTTTAACCCACAATTCCTACCGAGGAAAGATATATGATGCCACTTGTAAGGTACCAGATGTAATATAATATGTAGAAATCAGAATATTCAACATATATCAATGTAACAACAAAATATTGAGAAGAGCAACACAAAAAATGGGACCTTTATTCAAAGAAAGCATTGTTCACTTGCCTCTTTGAGGGGGAAACCTCCAGCAGAGCAGAGCTCTATTACAATAATTCTCAAGACAACTTTTCTCATACCTCCTACTCTTATTTATACTAATTCTACCTTCTAAAGAACATTCTAGAGGAAGATCCTTCTAGAAGTGGAATCTTCTATTAGGTCTTCTTACATTGACTTGTTCTCATTTATTTAGTAGGCCTTATTAACTAATGTCAGCCTTTGTTACATGGAAATTATATATTACTCTAATTAATAACCAACTAAGAGGGGTTAGGATGAGATCCTAACACACACACTCTCTCTCTCAACGAGTTGTGTTAGCTTAGGATTTGCATTTGCATCTTCATTCCCTAACATTCATAGTCTAACGCTTTGCATTAATTGTTTGAAATCATCTCTAACATAGTCATTGCTGCAATAATCACATTTTAAGCCAATAGGGCTTGTCATGTTGCACTCAATTAACATAGTTTCATGCTCTTTATTTCATGCAATCATTGATGAGTGGTTTAATAGTCTTTTCATGGTTATTTGGCATATCTTCATTCACTTTCTTGTTGATTTTAGAGGTGATATATTATTATTGTTGTAAACATGTTATATGCATAAGTATCTAGTCTTTGTTTCTCTGAGGAGACAAGACTTATGTACTTCTCTTACTCACTCCCCCAAAAAATTTTGGCGCACCATCCTCCCTTGCCACTCTCCCCTTCCATCTGACCTCAACCTTAGATCCCTATTTTCTCATATATCCACTCTCTGTGATATCTTTGGGCGACCCTAGATTCAAGTTACCTCTTGACCTTCTTCATGCTTCCTATTCTCAAATGGTGATATCAAAGAGGCCATTTTGGTGATAAGCAACAACAAATCAACATACAAGCAGGGTTTCCAGACAAAGCTCTTTAAGCATGGTCTTCAGGCTCTGATTCCACACTTGGCTAATCTCTTCAACCATGTGGTTTGTACAGGTTTTCCATGGTTTGTACAGGTTTCCCATCGGCATGCTCACATCACATCATTCATCCGATACAAAAATTGAGCCCTGATTTAGATCCCAACAACTACAAGATGATCAGGGTGGGCCACACATTCTTGAAGCTCTATGCCTCGGTTCTCCATATGAAGCTCTCTAAGGATTTTGATTAGAGATCCTTGAGAGTAAGGGATAAGCAGGTTTATAACGTGCTCATCAAACAATTGATCACATATTTACCCTCTGGGCCATCATTGAGGAGGCATGACATTGCTCTTCGAAAGTCTATTATTGCTATCTATTTTTTCGGAAAGCTTTTGACTTTGTCCTAAGAGAAGCCTTGTTCTAGAGGCTCGAAGACATTAACATCTACCAAACCCTACTAATTTCCATTATGCACCTATATGAGTGGTACTTGATCATCTCCGCACAATTCATGATATGTCTGATTTCATTAGGAGTACCATTGGGTTTAAATAGGGTTGCCCCCTATCCCCCACCTTGTTTTGGATTTACATTGATGAGTTGGAGGCCTTTCTTCATGAGGATATCCAGGACAATGATAGGTGACTCCTCCACCAGGTTTTGATATCCATCTCGCTATTTATTGATGACATGATCCTCCTAGCATCATATCCACAGAAGTTGTAGAGATAGTTGGATGCCTCAGGTCTCTTCTGCGACTTTCAACAATTGACGATCAGCCTGGGTAAAACCAAGGTTATGATATTCAATGGGTTGAAGAAGACCTCGGAGCTTCATTTATTCTTCAAAGGGGAGGAGATCGAGATCACTAGCACCTACACATACTTGGGGATGCAATTCTCATGACCTCACTTTAGTTTGTGATTGACCATGCAACCTTGGATCAACAAGAGCTACTATTCCTTATCCCTTCTCAAGAGACAATGCTTTTGACGCCATTTTCAAGGCATCTTGTCCAAGATGTCCCTCATGGACTCCTTTATCCGACCCGTTGTTCTCTATGGCTCAAATATTTGGGGACCTTCTTTACTTGAGTTTGAATGGGCCTCAAATTAGAGAGTTCAAACTCTTATCCTTTGAAACATCATTATATGTAAGTATAAAATCCCTCAACACATCATCCTAGCAGAGTTTGGGGCCCAACCCTTATGACTTGAGACAATATTCATACTAGTCTCTTTTCTATATTAAATCTTGAGCTTCACTGACTCAATGAAGGGGAGATTGGTACCCATACTTGGCCTATTGTTCTTTAGAGACCATTTCCCTCTCTATCTCTTTGGGTTGGGCTCAAGGTTGGTTTGTGGGGGTTTCATATCTTTTAGAGCATGTGGGGATTCATATTGACCACCTCCCTCCATTCAAATATTCCTTGGATGCACCTGGCCACCTCCCATTTACCAGACAAGAGTTGAACATGATCGTCAGGGATGACATTTACAGGCAATTTATATAGATCACTTGGGTTAACCCCCAGGATGGGCTATGCCCATGGATGGCCTTCTACGTTGAACATTTCTTGGAGCTTAAAGACAAGCTCGTTGTTTGACCATAATATACACTCCGCCATTGGGTGCATGCTCTTCACATTTCTCTAGGCTAGTTCATAGTGGGTTCTCATAGACTTAGAGTAGAGATCGCCCACCAGATTGATCGATCTGATAGGATCTCCTAGCTATGGCATCTACAGGAGGTCAAGATCGAGGATCCCTTCATATTCTATTGTCCCATCTACTATGAAATTAGAGAAAGATTCCATTTCCTATTTAGAGGGACTTAGACTATCATTGTTTTCTTCAAATATTCCAACAAGAGATGCTTGGCCTTATATATGCAGGAGACCCCAAGGCTCCAAGCCCATTTTCTTTAGCCTCGTACTAGATTAGACTCTACCCAACAATATATCACTTCCTTCTTCATGTTGCTACCTTTGAGAAGGGGCACTAAGAGACAAAACAACATTGACACTAGGAGAAGGGCGAGATCGCCCAAGCCTCAACGATGAACTACCTCCTCTAGATAACAACGTAGTGGATGATCCAAACATCCCACCGAGTCTCCCTCTTGACATTATACTATATTGAGTTTTCTTCATTCGACCTTGGATGCTAGGGGAAATGAGTTTATTCGATGACAAACATACCTCATTATGTTTGGTTATTCTTATTCTTGGATCTTCTCCTCCTATACATCTCCACACTAGAGTGGGTTTTTGAGCTTGGAGTTGAGAGATGTTCATGCCTCAACTTGGATCTCACTCTCTATTCTACCTTACTCTTCTTTATTTTCTACATCTTGCCTTTTATAGGAGACCTTTTGGTACTCCTACTTTGTAATGACATCACTATACTCAACAGTCCCTTTGACCTACTTTTGTAGTCATTAGTAAGACATTAATAAAATTATCTTATCCTAACTACAAGTTTATCCCAACTTTTATTTTTCTTTTGATAGCTAGTGTTTCGGGGCATTTAATTCTTTACTTAACTTAGATAACATCATAAATTGTTTTAATAACATCTTACACACTCACATAGTTAATTACCTTGTCTTAATCACTTTGACCTTGCCCTTAACTCAACCTTAGCTAATCAAGCAACCAATATAGGGGGTCGTAGACTTACCTCTAGCTTGCTATAGGATCCCTTGAGGTTGCCAAGGAAGCCTCCCTTGTGTTGGATCTTCATCCTTCACTAAAATGAGGGAAGTACTTGCTTAGGTGATTGTGGAAATTACTTCCACATGTTACACTGGTTTAACATCTTGCGAAGGCTTTGCACAAGTGCTAGATTTTGTGATAACAAGTTGTCTCATGAGAATATTTGTAATTAGAGCTTTGCTCAATTGGAGGTTGCCCTCATTGAAGAGTTAAGTGAACATTACTTCCTTTAATAAAGGTATAACATTTTTGTGCTATTCTAGTTCTTTATTTGGCTATTGTGGTTGCAATCTATCTTTTCTATAGTAAATCTAGTTAAAATCTATTATTCATGCTTTGCATTTTTCAATTTACCAATAAACAACACCACATAAATCAATAATCTATAGTGTGAGTTGGATATGGTACTTGGGAACAAATAAAGAGGGAAGGAGGTAATGGGCACTCCACATACCTATAGATCATCCTTTCATGTGGGTCACTACGAGACAATAGTACTAGTTGATGAAGGGACCAAACATGCATAAGATTCTTAAAAAGTGAAGGAGTAGGATCCATGCCAATGGAGTTTACACATGAAGGTTTGGCCCTAAAAGAGGCAAGTGTGGTGCTAAAAGAAGAACAAAATAACATTAACACACATATGAAAGGGAAGGCCATGGAAACCCCTTACATTGTTATTTTTTTAGAGTACTTCATCTTTGGAAAAGAATGAGTTTTTTCTACCTACCAATAACAAAATATACCTCCTAACATCAAGATAAAGAAACAAGGTTAGTGACATAGTATAGAAGAATCTAATTTAAGAATAACCACATAAAAGTGTTGAGGTGGGAATTCTTGTATCCAATTGACAATGAAGCAAGCATGGGTTGAGGTTAATAGGGGAATACAAAGGTCCACCAAAGAGGACCTTATAATAGGGTTGGCCTTGCAAACAATGGTGTAATTATTTGTTTATCCATAAATATGAGTTTAGGGGCACCCTAGAAACAAAATTCCTTAAAGAAAATGGCATGTGAGTATAACTTGAATGTTCTCTATGTATAGGGAATCATGTTAGGCAATGGAAATGTAGTAGGTCCACTCTAGGCACTACTCGAGGATGGAGTTTTGTTTCGACTAGTGTTAGAAGTCAATTGAGAGGGTTGGCAATTAGATGGAGATAATGATACAAGGTAGAGAACCATGTCTTCTCGGATTCTACAATAATGTGCACTCTTGATGTGATGGATTTGAATATAGACATAAATTGTGTAAACTTTTATGGGACATGCCATAATAGAAAGGATCACTGGATAAAAGTTACGAATGAGGCCCCTTTTCTAGAAAACATACTAGTGGAGAGGATTTAAACTCCATATTGAGCAAAAGTGAAGTACATGGAGAGAAGGGAAGATACGATACATTGGGTGTTTTTTTTCAACACTTATTTGAAGAAAAGGGCCCAATGGATGTAAAACCATTAGACCTTAAGCATACTTGGAGAAATAAAAGGACATGCATGCCATCAATTGCTAAAAGCTTTTATAGATTTCTTATTTCAAATAGTAGATCGATGGAACCGAGGAGACATGTAAATTGAGATGTAGTTGAGGGGACATCATACCACTTTCCAATTATACTTCAAAATGATTCAAATGCAACAAATCCTCTAATGCCTTTCAAATTCAATTCATTTTGGCTCAAGAATGAGGATTATATGGAAGTGCTAACAAATGAATGGATTCCTTTTGATTTGAGCTTGGGTGGAAATGCATTGCAACTTTCCTTGGCAATATGAAAAGGATCAAATCCATTTTAAAAGACTAGATAAAAATCCCATAATACCCAAAACCGACAATCTACTGGAGGTAGAAGGAAAATTGGAGTTGGATTAGGAGAAGACAATGTAGAAATGTATCAACTGTAAGAGAAAAGGGATAGAGTGATGGTTTGGAAGGAAGCTTCGTGGAGACAAAAGAGCATGGCCATATGATTAAAATAAGGGGATGTGAATACTAGGTTTTCCTACATTATCGTTCTCCCACCATTGCACCTCCATTAAATTTTGAACACCATTACTTGCTGGTACGAAGGAGATTCAACACCATTAATCAACTGAAGGAGATCCCAATGTATTTCTTGCAAGGAATTGAATCATATCCTCACTCACATCTCATTTGTACTTGCCTTTGGAATTTAGCAATCTATGGCATCTAGGGGTAAGATATTCAATCATCTCCTTTGCCTGTTGGAATCCCCACATAAGTCCTCGATTGGTGCCAACAAGGTGCCACAACGACATCTGTGTAATGTCCCTTTCCAAATAGGAGCTCCAGAGAGGAGGCTTAATGGTCTAAACAGCCCCGTTAGACTATAGCCAGGGCCAAAGAGGGGTAAACATGGTTACTAGAGGTCACAAGTGTTATATTCAGAAAGTGTCATTGAGCTAAAAAGGGTTAAAAGCGCTTTTAAGTCATTATGAGTTAAAAATAGAAGTCAACAGTGAATTAGGGTTTCAACAGTGATTTAAGGTTTTGGAAGTCAACAGTGAATTAGGGTTTCAGCATGATTTAAGGTTTTGGAAAGCTATAAAGGAAGGGTCAACAACCTAATTCATCATTATGCAGATTATGACTTGTCATTGAGGAGAAGAGGCGCATCTCATGAGAGATAGTTCAGTGTATTCTAGGAGGAAGACACCGATTGGCTGATTTCGGTGTTGAAAGACACACCCTAGTCACCGGGAAGATCATCCAGGTCTTCCATCATTCTTCATTGATTCCACAGTGCTCCCATATTCTGGGTATTATCTTTTAGTTGCTTATTTGTATTCTGGCTAAGATCCTTTCGTCTTTTGATCTAGCCGAGTGTTGTTATTTTATTCAGCCGCCGTTGCTTATTTGTATTCCGGCTAAGATCCTTTGTCTGTTGATCTAGTCGAGTATTGTCAGTTTATTCAGCCGCATTCGGCCATTTTGTAATCCACAAAGATATCATAATAAAAACTTTGCAGTCCTTTGTCGCGTTTATTATTTGTATGATCAGTTATATGTTGTAAACCTTTGATCCTACACACACATTAGCGGCGTTTCCTAGACTAGCCAAGTCAGGAACATTACAGTGGTATCAGAGCTTTAGTCTTGCCAACCTGTGACTAAAGTCAATGAGTGCAGCAGAAGACCCAGAGGGCCATGAACACGTAGGTGACAAATATGTCACTTATAATAGGCATCAGGAAAGAATGCATAGGCCTGATTTTCCCCCTTTTCCTCCTAGCTTAGAGGAAGAGGAAGAGGCACACAGAGAAGCAGAGAGAAGGGAATAACGTGAGGCTAAGAGGATGCTAGGAGACATATATGAGTGACCAGAGGGCAATGGCAAGGCCCCCGTAGATCCAGAGGAAACTTTCATGCAGGTTATCAATGATATGTTAGCTAGTCAACGGACCATGTCTCAGTCCTTGGCACAGATGGTTGATAGATTGGCTAGAGTGGGCACCACAGATACACAAGTCTCGCATACAGCACAGGGGAACTCGAGAGCAGGTAGTAGACCTCAGTCACCCTCTCGCACATACACCTCTGCGAGTAGGATTCCCAGACCCTTGTTTCCCAGTTTCCAGAGGGCACCCCCATTAGCAGCACTACCATCGATAACACAGAGGCCACCCACTCATGACGACGACATTGCAGAGTATAGGAGGTAGCACACAACATTGGGTCATGACTTCCATCAGGACATGACCTTAATCGAGTACTGTGGACTCAGACTCGGGAACCGCCCCAGAGAGAGCTGCAGAGGGGAGGACCACAACAGCAGCATGGGCATAACCTCGATTTCATCCGAAAAGTTGGGAAACTCACCATCCCTTCTTTCGACGGATCATCCAAATACACCGCCAAAGATTCGGTACAAAAGCTAGACACGTATTACAAGCTCAACCAGATGACCGAGACAGAGGCCATCAGTTTCACGACTTTACACTTGGAGGGTGAGGCACACGAGTGGTGGTATCATGGACTGGTGACATTGGGTCACAGTCGCATCACCTCCTATAGGGAGTTTACAGATAGGCTCATGGACAGGTTTGACAGGAAGGATCCTGAGATACACTTTAGGGATCTAGCCCAGTTGAGACAAACTAGCACAACAGAGGCATTCATCACAGAGTTTCAATGGGTACCCGTGGCAGTGACATATATATCAGAGCCCAGGTTGATCATTCTATTCACAAAAGGACTCACAGAGCCTTTGAGAGGATGGGTGAAGACATACAGGCCTCCCACTTTGCAGGATGCCATCCTTCACACTAGAGATCTGCCAGACTCAGTGCCAAAGACTAAAACTTTCTCCAAACCATTTATGCCCTAGAGGGATCGTGACAGGAAGCCATTCCAGAGAGAATAGAAGGGCAAGGAGAAATTGGATTATAAGACTAGGCGAGAGCTTATGAGGAAGAAGCTTTGCTTCAACTGCATAGATCCTTGGGTCCCAAGCCACAGGTGCATGGGCAGGGGAGAGATTCATTATATTGAGGTAGCAGTAGATAGCATGGACAGTGAGGAGGAGGAGCAGGACGATGGATCCACTAGTTCAGAGGAGGAGTCAGCACCAGCAGAGGAGCAGCCTCCCCGTAGACCACGGACACTGGTAGGACCCCATCTTCTAGTAGTCCCACAACTGCCAGAACAGGCTAACAGGAGGAAACCAACAAAGGGAGTTGTCATAGTGACCCTTTCTAGTTTTCCCAGGTATGATAACCTTCGTATCAAAGGGATTATTCATGGGGCAATGGGCAATCACCTTGATAGATGGTGGGGTCACCCACAACTTCATCGATGCTTCACCAGTATCGAGACGGGCACTTCAGACAGAGGAGTTTGAGGGGTTTGATGTTGCAGTAGCAGATGGACACACATTGGAGTGTCTAGACAGAGTTCCAAACTTAGAGATGAAGTTAGGCAACTACACTGTGAGAGACACATTTTATGTGGTTGACCTATCGGACACAGATGTGGTGTTAGGAGTTCAGTGGATGATTACCTTGGGAAAAATCACTACCAACTACCAAACCTTGGAAATGGGATTGAAAGATCAAGATGGGAAGAAGGTTATTCTAAGAGGTATGTCGACAGGAGCACCCAGGACAGTTTCAGCCAAGAGGATGGAGAGGATATTTAGACATGGGGAGGTAGCATATACCGCAGAATGCTTGATCACTGCTTAGAAGGATTCAGAAGGTCGACAACAATACCATACAGAGATCAAGAATTTATTGGGACGACATCAGCAGGTCTTTGAGGCAATTCCACCAGGGAAACCACCTGACAGGGGGTTTGAGCACACCATTGAGTTGGAGGAGGGGGCCAAACTTATGATCACCCCCCCCCCCACTATCATCATTCTAGGAGGTTTAAGGATGAGATAGAGAAGGAAATTAAGGAATTGTTGGCGATGGGACACATCAGACCAAGCAGCCGCCCATTTGCTTCTTCAGTTGTCTTAGTTCTGAAGAAGGATGGCACCATGAGGATGTGCATTGATTACCGAGTCTTGAACAAGAAAATCATCAAGAACCGGTACCCTATCCCACGCATTGATGAGTTGATGGATGAACTGCATGGGGCAGTTTTCTTCTAAAAAATTGATCTACGCTCTGGATATCATCAGATCAACATCCGAGAGAAAGACATAGAGAAGACGACATTTGGATGTCATTTTTGACACTTCGAGTTCCTAGTTATGCCATTTGGGCTAACCAATGCACCCTCTACATTCCAGTCTTGCATGAACCATATATTCAGGGGTCAGTTAAGGAAATCAGTCTTGGTTTTCTTCGACAGCATCTTGATCTATAGCCGGTCATGGCAAGAGCATATGAGGCACCTGGATGAGGTATTGAGCATCATGGAGGCACAATCATTATATGCCAAAGAGTCCAAGTGCGAGTTTGGTATGACAGAGCTGCTTTACTTAGGCCACATCATCAGTGCACAGGGGGTATAGGTGCACCAAGAGAAGATCAGGGCCATTCTAGATATGTCGATGCCCAAGAACATGACAGAACTGAGGAGCTTCTTCGGGCTGTGCAACTATTACAGGCGGTTCTTCCAGGGTTTTTCTCAGCTTGGAGCATCGCTAACAGATCTTACCAAGCATGGGGCCTTCATATGGACCGAGAAATCACAGGAAGCCTTTGATCACATGAAGGAAGTCATGGGCACTTGTCCAGTGTTGGCTCTACCAGACTTCACCTTGCCATTTGTACTAGAGTGTGACGCATCCGACGAAGGGATTGATGCAGTTTTGATGCAGGGAGGACACCCCATTGTATTCAAGAGACGAAAGCTTAGTCAACCTAAGAGGTTGTACTCCATTTATGACAAGGAAATGGTTGCAATCATGCATGTCTTGACCAAGTTTAGACAATATTTGGTGGGCAACAAATTCGTGGTCAAGACCGATCACAACAGTTTGAAGTATTTCCTTGAGCAGAAGGACCTCAGTGAGTGCCAACAGAAATGGGTGACAAAGGTATAGGCATTCGACTTTGACATAGAGTATGTCAAGGGGAAGAAGAACATTATGGCCAATGCACTATCGAGGAGACCTGTGTCATGTTCTTTGATGGATATTTCAACAGATTGGAAATCCCACTTGTTAGTGGAATATTGATTGGAAATCCCACTTGTTAGTGGAATATTCCAAGAACAAGTTCGCTTGTGAGGTGATGGATGGGAAGATATAGGATGACCGATATAGGGTCATTGACGATGTCATATTTTACAAGGATAGAGTCTACTTGGTGCCAGATTCAGGGCTTAAGAAGAAGATCCTCACCGCAGTTCATGATTCACCTCTAACAGGCCATTAGGGGTTTTTCAAAACCTGTAGACAGATCAGAGAGAGGTTCTCATGGAAGGGCCTCAAACAAGACGTTATGAGACACATTAGTGAGTGTGTGACTTTCCAGTAGAACAAGTCAGAGCATGCTCGTCCAGCAGGACTACTTCAGCCACTCCCCATTCCAAAGCAGAAATAAGAGAGTATATATATGGACTTCATCACAGGTCTACCCAAGGTCCAGGGTAAGGGCTGTATCTATGTAGTGGTTGATAGATTAACCAAGTTTTCTCACTTCTACTCCATACCAACAGAGTACAACGCAGTTCAGGTAGCCAAGCTTTTCTTCAGGGAGGTCTTCAGACTTCATGAGTTGCCGAAGAACATCGTCAGTGATAGGGACAATCCATTCATACGGACATTTTGGAGAGAGTTGTTTTGGTTGGTGGGGACATAGTTGACACCTAGCACCAACTATCACCCTCAGACAGATGGGCAGATCGAGATTGTCAATAAGTGGGTTGAAGGGTATTTGAGGAACTATGTAGGAGGAAAGCAGAGAACATGGGTAAAGTGGTTACATTTAGGATAACATTGCTACAACACCACCTTCCACATGTTCATTGGTATGACACCCTTCCGAGCATTGTACATATATGATGCTCCCACTTTGGTAGACTTGGTCTTCGGGGAGAGCATATCTCCCAAGGCCAAGGATTGGATCATAGAGAGTTAGGAGATTCTCAAGTTGTTGAAAGAGAACCTGCAGACGATGCAAAACCGATAGAAGATAAGTGTGGACAGGCACAAGATAGAGCGCAACTTTGAGGTTGGAGATTTGGTTTTCTTTAGACTCCAACCCTACAGACAGTCATCTCTGAAGAAGAGTGGGGCCGAGAAGCTCAAGCCCGGATTTTATGATCCTTACAGGATCATGCGCCGAGTAGGTGAGGTTGCTTATGAGCTAGAGCTTCCAAAGGGGAGCAAAATTCATAACGTGTTCCACGTGTCTTGCCTAAAAAAGGCAGTGGGACAATTCATTAGCACATCAGAGGAACTTCCCCCGTTGGATGAGGAGGGACAGTTGAAGTTAGTTTCGGAGGAGGTTTTGGAGTGCCAGGAGCGGAAACTGAGGAGCAGGGTCATCAGAGAGCGTTTGATCAGATGGAGAGGGCTTCCAGTAGAGGATGCTACTTGGGAAAGCGAGTAGGTGTTGCAACACCTTGGACTGGTATTGCTTGAGGACAAGCAATTTCAGGAAGGGAAGATTGTAATGTCCCTTTCCAAATAGGAGTTCTAGAGAGGAGGCTTAATGGTCTAAACCGCCCGGTTAGACTATAGCCAGGGCCAAAGAGGGGTAAACAGGGTTACTAGAGGTCACTCCAGTCACAGGTGTTATATTCAGAAAGTGATATTGAGCTAAAAAGGGTTAAAAGCGCTTTTAAGTCATTATGAGCTAAAAATAGAAGTCAACAGTGAATTAGGGTTTCATCTGTGATTTAGGGTTTTGGAAGTCAACAGTGAATTAGGGTTTCAACATGATTTAGGGTTTTGGAAAGCTATAAAGGAAGGGTCAACGACCTAATTCATCACTATGCAGATTATGACTTGTCATTGAGGAGAAGAGGTGCATCTCAGGAGAGATAGTTCAGTGTATTCCAGAAGGAAGACACTAGTTGGATGATTTCGGTGTTGAAAGACACACCCTAGTCATCGGGAAGATCATCCAGGTCTTCCATCATTCTTCATTGATTCCGCAGTGCTCCCATATTTTGGGTATTATCTTTTAGTTTCTTATTTGTATTTCGACTAAGATCCTTTTGTCTTTTGATCTAGCCGAGTGTTGTTATTTTATTCAGCCACCGTTGCTTATTTGTATTACGGCTAAGATCCTTTGTCTATTGATCTAGTCGAGCATTGTCAGTTTATTCAGCTGCATTCGACCATTTTGTAATCCACAGAGATATCATAATACAAACTTTGCAGTCCTTTGTCGTGTTTATTATTTGTATGATCATTTATATGTTGTAAACCTTTGATCCTAAACACACATTAGCAACGTTTCCTAGACTAGCCAAGTTAGTAACATTACAATGTGCAAGATTGTAGGTCTATCTAAAACTAATTAGGGACGAGGTTTATCCTTGTAGAAGAAAAATATACACTATTATAATAATAGATTGAAGATAAACAACAATTATAAGTGAAGAAAGGACGAGGTATATTTTATTCCAAAGGAAAAAATTGCTATTTCTATTCATATAAAGAATGAAAATCATATTCTTTATGTGCACATGGCATGATTACAAAAAAGTCAATGTATTCCCTCATCCGATAACCTAGTGAAACATTAAGTTCATAAATATCATAACAAAAAAGTTAATATAAATCCCGCAATCTTCTTCACAATCGTACTTCAAGGCATATACCACAAATAGTTTTTATAACAGTGTTTTTACGAGACATTACCCATTGAAGAAAAATAAATATCTTGTGAAAACAAAAACTAAACATCAAATCAAAAGGTTGAGAGCCTTGACTGGGTCAAGGCTCCACTAACATATTCTTCCAAAATTGTGATTCCCTCTTCCACTTATTGTCCATCCTTTGAAATTGCATATGCTAAAGAATTATGCCCACGAGAAACAGGAGTGAAGCAGATGGATTCAAACAATAAATAATAACGAGGCCTTCTTTCATTGTCTTGCCAAGTCCTCCAATAGAACATAATAAATTTGCATCTCTCCATTCATCCAATTTATGACCAAGGATGAGTCTCCAAATGCCTATAGCCTTTTTACTCCTTTGTCCACAACAACTTTCAAAAGTAGTCAAAGAGCCATCGTTTAAACATAATTGTTTGTCCCAATTCCTAGGCTTGCTTTGACGCTGATAAAATTTCCATCAAAGAGGAACAAAATACTACCATCACGGCTAAAATCAATTTGTCCTTGCCTAGCTCTATGAAAAAATCCCCAATGAGTGGATTTATAAATGTACAACTCACCACTTTGCCTTGGTTGTTTCACCTTTGTGGTATGCATCCGTGAAAAATGCCACAAATCTAATTATACACTTGAGATGTAGGAATTTGTTTTCTTTCAAATATTCAAGCATTATATGACAACTAAATACCCCATAATATAAGGCATGTAAATGCTTTTAATACTTTTAATTCCTTTTTATTGAACCATGCATGAAGACATTCCTCCACTATCAACCCCATCCGAACATTTGTGGTTCCAATCAACATTTCAATATCCTTTCAAAAGTGTTGTGCATATGAACAATGTATTACTAGGTGAGTAATAGATCACGCTTCCCTCATACATAAAACACATATGCTAGGTCTTGTCCCTGCCGTAGGCATAGAGGGACTATAGCGATCGATAAATCGTTGACCTGGTATTAGATTGTGCATTGACCAGAAATATTTCCATATTGTCTATTGTTGGAACAAGGGAAGTGAAAACATCGATTTTTATATAATAAAAAGTATCATGTTTGTCAAGATCTGATTGGACAACGGATTGGAGGTCTTATTGCCGCCTTCACTATTCCCAATGTGAAATATGTTGGCATATCCAAAGTATTTGGTAGTATATGGTCTTTTTGAATCATATATTTTATTATGCATTGGTTGAAGGTGGATTAATGCTAGCATTAGTTTGAATGTTTCCCTTAGCATTTTCTACTGGGTAGAATACATTATCTACCAAATTACTATGTGTGATTTTTGGTTTATTGTTGCGTGCTTCGAGAGAACAGGCTTGCCACCCTGCATATTTTCTTAAATGCTTGCACAGGCCTGTTCTCTCGAACTGTTTACCTAACAACTCTGCTAGTCTTCAATGTTTATTGTACAGATGCGTTGCGACACAGTTTCATTCATGGTCGGCATCGTTGTTGGAGTGGTCGATCCTTGTTCACTGCTTCATTCCATGATTCTGGTTCTTGTTTGATTCAACTTTGCAAAGTTGAGGTCTTGCACTTGCAGTTCGAGCTCTTCGTGGTTGTTCACTAGTTTGTTGTTCTTCAACTTTGCAAGTTGTTGGACTTGTTATTGTGGTTTGCAGTTTTTGGGGCTTAGCTCTTGTCATCCTTTGTTGACAGGTAAGTTTCTCTATTATTGTTGTTTTTCAATGGTGGGAGTCCCTGCCTCGAAATTCTGTTGCAGACCATCTTTGTCTGTGCTCTTGGTTTCTGTTCCTGAAAACCATGCGTCTTCATATGCGAGCTGTCGTGTCCATAGATTTTCTGAAAATTGCAATGCAGAGGGCTTTACGAAAAGTAGTTGGGAGCTATCAGAAGAGGGAACCATCGGGCGAGTTGTAGACACAGGGTATGCTTTTATTCTATGGGTTGGAAAACTGCGTCTACCTGTTCTCTTTCTGCTAAGTAAAGTTATGGTTTTATTTATTTGCGTTCTTTCTCCTGTTTGGTTCAGTTTCCAGTGTCGATATGTTTTCTTCTCATATGCTATGGGGACTAGGGGGATTCAAGTTGAGAAGAAGAAGGTTGAAAGATACATACGGGGATTGGTACCCTATTTTACTTTCCTTTTTTATTTTGCTACCTCTTATTTTTTTCCCCTGCTTTTCTCAGTTTTCATAGAAATTGAAAGTATGTAGCAAACAACTTGAAAATGATAGTTGAAGAGATGAAAGAAGTAATAGATGTTGAGCCATATGAAATAAATATACAGTCCATCATACATGACAACATTGACGCGGTTTTGCATAGCAATGGGATTTTTAGATTGGATGCATTCTCATATACTGTTGGGGATTGCCTTTTCGATACATTCCAGGTTCTATTGCATTTCTGCTATTCGTCGACCGAGATGGGCAATGGATTGATAGATTATTTCTTGACCTATTTTAAAAATGGTGATGCTGAGGCTTTGCAGTCGTATGAGTACGAGCAAGAATTTGATTTTCTTCAACAGTTACATGGAATACATGTTGTCGCTACGTATTTTTCAAGGATGCGGTTGTCTGCATCTCCAGTTCTACCTGCACATGAGAGGGGACTTTGGGGAGATACATTTTGTATACGATGGCTGTCTAACTGGCTGAATATATTAGTTGGCATACGGTCATTGACAAGAAAAATAAGATATCTACTATTCAACAAAACTGCATCTGACAATCCATATTGCATCTTGTTCCATGATGCCAATGCCCTCAATGGCCATTATGAACCACTGTTGTACAGAAAAATGTCCATATGCTAAATAGAAGGTCCTCATATTTACTTGTTCCTTATTTGCAAAGAACTTCAATCTCAATGGAAACAGATTTTGCATGGCATAGATTGTCATCTTTTACAACTTGCAACAAATGTTGTCTCTAGTTGTGGAGATAGTCTGTTCAATGCAATTTGTTGTTTGGTGGCAACGGGGTTCGATGTTCAGTCACTGCGGCTTTACACTGTACAATCCTTTTGCAATGCGATTATAGGCAGCAACCAACAGGCTTTTAGGTGCTTGCATCAACACCTTTGCCCATATCTCGTAGAAAATATGGCGACAGTTGGAAGTTGGTAGGAATACCTTGTGAACATGGCGCTTCCATATGAAAAAGGGAATATGGAGGGTTGCAGATTCTGTTTGCAATGGTTGTCTATGATATTCAGGGTGAATATCCAGGTGTGGTCGCCCTTCCCAGATGGCACTGTCCATTCCTGGGTTACTGATTCAAATTATGATCGAACAATTGACATCCTCTCGTTGAAAACAGATACAACACATATCCATTATGAACCTTTGCTTGGACATATCGGTAGTTCAGGGTTGACTGTCCATGCCACCCAAATGGCATTGAATCTGCATAGGAGTGGAATGTTTTTTAGTGAAAATGAAACTCCTCCTAGTTGTGATATGGGCAGACAGGGCTTGAACAAAAAAAACATGTGTAAAATTCATGATAGTTGTGATGAGGCCATAGAGGGATTAAACAAAAAACGTAGAGTAAGTTATCACAATTTGAAAAAAATTATTCGTCAAATTCGTCTGACTTGTGATAAGGCCATAGAGGTCTTGAACAAAAAACGTAAACTAGTTTTCCAGAAGTTGGGTGAGAGTGAAATTCATCCCAGTTGCCACCAGCTCATCCTGCCCTTAGGCAAGAAACGTAGAGTAAGTTACCATAACTTGAAAAAGGTCATGCGCGAGAGAAAAAAATACATTGCTATAGTTCCTTTTAGAGAGAAACTCACATATCACAATGTAAAGAAATTGGTTTGTGCATAACAGAAGATAAACATGTGCGATTGCATATCCCAAAATGGTCATGCAACTATGCCAGTTCGTGGTCTACAAGCAACACCATGCAGTAGTAGCAATGAAAACCAGGAAACAATTTCTACTAATACTTCCCTGTGCAAGAAAAATGCAAGACATACCTACATGAAAGAAATGAAAGACACTCCTTCCATTGCATGTGCAATTTGTGAACAATTGAATTTTTCAAAAAATAGTAAGTCTTTAACGCCTGATTTGCAAGCAGAATACCTCTGTTTGACAATGCACGATAAACCATTTTCCAGTGGGAAAGTTTGTCTTCCATGCAAACGATAGCTTGAAAATGGAAAACTGCCATAGTTTGCAACCCCTGGTCGAATAAGATGCAATACACCACTAGCAGATGTAAGTGCACTTACAGAATTTGAGGAGAGACTTTTGTCTCTGTGAATTGCATTTGCTCAAATCAGACCTTGGGGCTATAAACGACTTCAGATGGGCTTAACAGGATCAATTATTAATGTGCCTGTTCAGCTAGATGTTGTGCAAAAAGCGTTGCCACAATTCATTAACAATACAATTACAATCGTTGTGGCTCTGAAAAGATGCCTGTGATACAAAAATGTCTATCAGACAAGCAAAGTGTGTGTGCATGTTGTTATGAAAGCATTAAAGGAATTATGTTCCAGGGCCCTGTACAAAGCAGAGAACATTTGTATAAATGGCAACTGGAACAGTGTTCTCACAGAAGAACATGGCAACTCTGCAGACACTCTCAAAAATCCTAGTGATTTTGATACAAGTGATGAATCGGAGAATGAAACACCTGCTGAAACATTTGTGCATGGATTCACTGATTCACAGTGCATTCGTGACTTGCAAGACAAAATTGCACCTGTCGAGGGGCAGTGTCCACTTGGAATATTCAAGGACAAATTCGCTGAGGAAATGAACTTTCCAACACTCTTCCATGGAGATCCACGTGACACTGATATCACAGAATGATTCAATTATCATAAAAGAGTCTGATGGGAGCTGCTACATTCAAGCGATTACTTCTCCTGTCACATAACAAATTTGTTTTTCAAAACAATGGGCATAATAATAGAGCAAGTTCTGTCATGCATGTGGGTCCGAATAAGAAAAGGCCAGTTACAAGGAAAAAAGTTGTTGGCCAAGGATGTGAAGTACAAAGTAAAACTAGAAAAAATTCCGAAATCTGATATTGGATACATAGATTTTAAAACCATCCACACCTCTCTTGACTATTTGCAACAGAACAAAAAAATATTTTTGCAATGATCCGTCAATTGGGCCCGCCAACATTTTTCGTCACATTTACAAGTGCAGAGCATTGTTGGGATCCATTGGTGATTGTCGTGTCTGACCTGCATAGGAACATGAAACGTAAAAAAGAAAGTGATACACTGGAAAATAACGACATTGACTACCTCATAAGAAAAGACCCGGTGACATGTACTTGCTACTATAAACATGGAATAAATGCTTTGAGACAATTTATATGCCATGACGAAACGTTTTTCGAAAAAATATCGGACTACTTTTTTGTGACTGAATTCCATAATAGGGGAAATGAACATGACCACGCATTGTTGTGGATAGAGGATGCACCCATCTATAGAGCTGATAACAATTCAGAGATTGAACAATGTGTGGATAAATACATAACATGCAACACAAATCATTTGAATCTAGAACTTGCGAAAGTCCATAGACACTACCATACAAGAAGTTGTAGAAAACGAAAAAACTCGCATTGCATATACAACTTTCCTGTGCCACCGATGAGAGCTACAAGAATCATAGAGCCAGTTAGTTTAGAGAAAAATGTTGTTGTTGAGAAATCTAAATCCTTGTTCGCATTTCTAAAATAAGGAGGATTTGACGAAATGATGAGCTTTGATGCCTTATTGACACGGGTAAATCTACCAGAAGATGCGTACATCCAAGCCATACAATGTACGCTTAGGCAACCAACACTTTTCCTTAAACGAAAACTCTCCCATATTTGGACCAACAGTTTCTCCAAGGACATGCCAGTTATGTGGAAAGAAAATACAGATGCGCAGTATGTGCTAAATGCATATGCTGCAACATCGTACTGTACCTCATATATGACGAAGATTGACAAATCTATGACAAGTGAATTCAGAAAAATACACAAAGAACGTGAAAGAAGTCATATTGATGCCATACATATGATACTCACACTTGGAAATACATTGCTTAATCTTCAACAAATGTCTGCTCAGCAAGCAGTTCACATTGCACTTTCCTTGCCCCTCACTTATAGTTCAAGAAAATGTGTCTTCATAAACACATCTCCACTTGAAAAATGCACATTTGTGCTTAAACCACTGGTTTTGTTGCAACAAGAGTCTGACAATTCAGAGGACGTGGTATGTCGCTCTATTATTGATTATTACGTCCAACATCCATCTCCTATTAGGCATATCTGCTTAGTAGAATTCGTATCGCATTACAAAAAAAATGGTGCACCCATATCAAAAAGAAAAAAACCTTCTCTGATACGGTTTGTCAAATACAATAAACATTGTGACTATGAAAACTATTGTAGA
This sequence comes from Picea mariana, assembly GCA_032191745.1. NCBI lineage: Eukaryota > Viridiplantae > Streptophyta > Pinopsida > Pinales > Pinaceae > Picea > Picea mariana. The sequence continues at coordinate 237,390 of JASDQU010102037.1, forward strand.
GAAAAATTGTTGTTGTATGTTTCGTTCGATGAAAACGAAGACACATTGATACATAACTTCTCTACATGGGAGGCTGCGTATGTTGTGTTTGAGAGTATAGTGCACATCAATGAAGCTACATTTACCTACAATGTTAATCCAACATGGGGTGATCTAGAAGCTGCACTTAATGACCTAGAAAACCTTGGCGATCATGATGAGACATTTAGAAACCCAAAAACAACCACAACTCCTTCCGAGTCCTATGACTTTGTGGATTTGCCTCGTCCTCTAGCGGCTGGAAGTGAAAAACGTATCAATCTTGGTTTTCGAGTTACAAAACATCCTTTCCTAATTGAAAATAATGAATACCATGGAATGAGACTGTTGAATTGCGAACAACAAACAATTCTAAAGGACATTGCTCTTAAAAATTGCTTGAACATGAACAATCCTGTGCACGTGTTCCTTACAGGTGGAGCAGGAACATGCAAGACATTCACAGCAAAAGCATTGTTCCAAATGCTTATACTAATCTATGATTCAAACAATTCCTCTGATCCTATGAAACCAAAGGGCCTAATAGTTGCATACACAGGAAAAGTTGCATACAATGCTGGTGGAACAACAATCCACTCTACATTTTTAATGCCTTTTAACAAGTCACAGTTTCTTCCACTTAGCAAGGAAATGTTGGATACATTATCTAAGCTTTGTGAAGTACTCCAACTTGTCTTTATAGATGAAACATCTTTGATTGGGAGTCGGTTCTTGTATTCCATTGACAACCGACTAAGAAGCATAAAACATGTGCAGACGAAATACTTTGGAAACATTGACATGATATTCTGTGGGGATCTTTACCAGGCATAGCCCATCCAGGATTCTTTGATATTTGAACAACCTACCGTCAACATGGAAACAATCACCCATGACTTTTGGACAGACAATATTAAATGCTTTGAGTTGCATACTACAATTATCAAGATAGATGAAACATTCATTGCAATTCTAAATAGAATGCGCACAAACAACCAAACATATGATGACTTGACCTATATCAATTTGAGGTGCTTATGGCCTGCACCAATAGACCCAACGTTCCCCTACCTGTTCTACAGAAATAAGGATGTTACAAAGCATAACAACCACATGTTGTTGCTCATGCCTGGCGATGATATCATCATCAATTCGATTGACCTGGAAGAAGACAACCATGGAAATGTGCCACGTCATGAACATTCAGTCACTTTATCTTTGCAGCTTGTCCTCAAATTAGAAATGCTAGTTGAAATATATGCCTGCAACTATGATTCACAGGATGGCTTGGTGAATGGTGCAGATGGAATACTGAAAGGATATACGAAGACAAAAAAAGTGGATGTCCTTTGGATTAAGTTCCATGAACCTCTTATAGGTAAGCGACAAGCAAGCAAGTTGTCTTATCTATATAATTCAAACATTGCAAACGATTGGACACCTATTTTGCGAATATCGAAGTCAATATCGACATAAGCAAAGACAGGTCGACTGAAGATTCGAAAATAGTTTCCGATTAAACTTGCATGTGCACGTACAGTCCACAGATCACAAGGACTGACACTTGATAATGTTGCATTTCAGCCTGCTGGAATTCACATACATGGACTTGTATACACAACACTGTCCCGTGTCAGAAGCATATACTCCTTGTATTTACTAAGTCCTCTCACAAAAGATAACTTCAAAGTGAAACATAAAGTTGATATTGAAATGGAACGACTCAGGACCACCGCAAAATGGAAACTACATTATGATTACCAATCCATACAAACAAATTCATCTGTATCAATTATGTCGCTTAACACACGCAACTTAAATGCACACATGGATGATATACTTAATGACTATGATATAATGCAATCCGATATTCTGTGCTTGCAGGAAACACACATGGCATTATGCATGCAGAACAAACAATTCCCAAATCACAATTGCATATCAAGTTACATTACACATGGGGTGATGATACTGGTGAAAAAACATGTACCAATTTTGGACCATATACATATCGAAGAAAATAATGTTGAACTGGTGCTTGAAATTTTTTTTTTTCCCATGAAACAGAAGTTGCAATACTGAATCTGTATGTTGCTCCCCATGCAACATTCTCCAACATAATGCATGTTATTTCCAATGCATTGGGCCATTTCCATCTGAACGGACCCATTGTACTTGTAGGAGACTTCAATATTGACATGCTACAAAATACTGGCAGAACAAAAGAATTGGAAAACTACATGTGCAAATACAGTCTTCGCTTTCTTTTGAACAACATATGCCATCTGCAATACACACTTATTGACCATGTCTGGTCCAATGTGCCCATTCCTCAATACAATATGTTTGTCTTAGACACATATTGGTACGATCACGATACAATTGGTATTGCACTTGAATTATGACATATACATCAAGCTTATTGCAAACTCATATTTCTATGTTTCAAAGCATATATGTATCCTTGATTTCTACACATATCGTTCTGGTGAGCATACAGACGGTGTTCTACTCGAATTATAAAATATACATTGTGCAACAAAAAAAAAAAGGTACATCCTCCCAAAAACTATTTGTGACTCTATTTATCTTATTCTATTTTTTTTTTTGTATAGGTACATAGTAGCTGCCTTTTTCTTAACATCTGAACTAATGTTCATATCCCTTTTGTTTTGTACTTTTGTTGATAGAAACAGACAGGAAAATTAGACGACGCAAAGAACTCCTACCCAGAGATGTAGACGAATCCATGTTTTTCTGCCCGTGTTCCATAGTAAACAGTTTTCGTTTACTTTATCTATATTTGTCAAACTTGTTTGCAGCTATGTTTGTTTGTTTGTTTTTTTTGGCACCTAGAGGCCGCTACCCTGCACGTCCGCCATCCAATAGGAATGCAATGTTGAGCCAGCCAACCCGCAAGTCCACTTGTCAATTTGTATGTCGCCCAACTATGAGTGCTATTTGCAGGACACAAAACATTAGAGGCATAATGTACATCCCACAAGTGCGTGATCCAAATAAGTGGCTAAGTATGGAATAAGGGATCTGTGCATATTTGGTATGTAGTGCTCATTTCTGGGAGTCCGCCAGCCCTCGAGTCTGTCAATTTGTATATCACGGAACTCAGTAGAAGTAGAATGTTCAATCGGCCAGTTCCCAAATCCGCTTGTGAATTGACAAATGTTGAGCCGGCTAGCCTGCAAATCTGCTTGTCAATTTATTATCATAAGCTATTTGTAAGGCACCAAATAATAGAGGCCCGTTTTTAACCCCGCCAGCCCAAGAACCCACGATCCATAAACTATACATGGTCTATAAAATCTCAGCCACCCCGCAAGTCCGCTTGTCAATTTGTATATTGTAGAACTGTATGTGCTATTTATAGAACACAGAACAATATAGGCCTATTTTTTTACTCCTCCCGCCCGAGAACCCGCAAGTATGGAATGCGATATTGGTACATGGTATATAAAATCTCATGTCCATACTTTATAAAGGTACATATTTAGTTTTGCCTCGTTTCTACACACACACATCTGGTAACCACAGAGTTGGTGTTGCACATGAAATATGAAATATGCACTGAGAGTCAGACGAAGTCCTTTGCTTTGCTTAAGCAATGTTGAGCCTGCTAGCTCGAGAACCCAATTTCTGTATGGCGGAAATCGGCCCAATGTACAGTCTGCGAATCAAATAAGTGCCTAAGTATGGAATAAGGGATCTGTGCATATTTGGTATATCTTACTCGTTTCTAGGAGCCCGCCAACCTTGGAGTAGAATGTTGAGTTGGTCAACCCGCAAATCCACTTGTCAATTTATTATCATAAGCTATTTGTAAGGCACCGAACAATAGAGCCCCGTTTTTGACCCCGCCAGCCTGAGAACCCGTGATCCAAAAACTATGGATGGTCTATAAAATGTCAGCCACCTCGCAAGTCCGCTTGTCTATTTGTATATCTCGAAATTGTGTGTGCTATTTGTAGAACACTGAACAATAGAGGCCTTTTTTTGAGCGAGCTCACCCGAGAACCTGTGATCCCGAAAGTGGCCAAGTATGGAATGCCATATCCATACATGCTCTATAAAATCTCATGTCCATACTTTATGAAGGTACATTTTTAGTTTTGCCTCGTTTCTACACATACTGATCTGGTAACCATAGAGTTGGTGTTGCACATGAATTATGAAATATGCACTAGGAGTCGGACCCAACCCTTTGGTTTTCTTAGCTAAACAATTCTGATTCATGCAGTTTCAGCATTGGACACTCAACAGTTTCACCATGCACTTTCAGACTTGGCCATTCCTTCCTTGCTTGCTCTTCCCCATGCCCGACACCTTCGCATGTGTGCATAGTAAGAAATAGTGTTTATATATGTGTGTGTGTGTCTTCTTTCTAAATATTTAATGCTAACAGGTCATCGTGCAGGCACCATTTAAGCTGTCATTGATGCACGCAAGACTCGAGAAGTTATGCCATCAATGCAATTTTTGCGAAGGCTTTTCTTATCCCTTCCCACTCTTAATTTCAAATGCCATGAAATTTCATTCACACGCCACCAACTTGCTTCCTTCACGAAAACTCCAATCTCTTCCCAGTCTTAATTTCAAATACCATGGAATGTCATTCGTGCGCCGCCAGCTTGGTTCGTTCACGAAACCTCCAATCCTTAAATGTTCTTAGTCGTAACCGCCACCTTCACACTTCTAAGTATGCAATAATTAAGCTTTACTTCTAACAGGTCACCATACACCATGCATAGATATTGTCATTAATGAGGAGATTTTCCATTCGCACGCATTGAAGCAATGTTTCTGGGGGGTTATATTGTGCCCTCCATTTATTCATTTCAAGCAGCGTCTGGAGCAAACCAACGTTTCGATAAACTACTGGCAGCAGCTCCACAATAGTTCTGTAGAGATATAGTGAACATCTTCCTCACGAGCTTCCCGTGCAGAAGAAGGGAAAAATAATTGTAGGGGAGGTGGAGCAGCCCGAAATTTACAGTGAAAACATGGATCTTGACGCTAATCTGGAAAGCATATTCTGCAACCTTGATCAGCTCGGAGACACAATTCAACATGCCTGCTCAATGGACATGGTTGACACCGAAATTTTTGACGAAGATGAATCCTTCGTATTCCAGAGTGTTGTTTTTGAAACCGAATTAAAAAAATTAATCATTGAAAAAAGAGACGTAAAAAATAAGAAAAGAAAACATCGTTCAGAAATTGACCTTGCCAATATGCAGGCGTCTGGAATCTCTCAACTTCACATGGCAACTGGAGATGCTCTTCGTGATTCCGTTGGAGTCATCGAAGCCGAAAATGCCAGACTAAAGAACCAAACTAAGGAATTAGAGGAAGCTTTGTTTCCTATGCCATTGCTTGGCAGTTCTTTCGAAATAGCCATGCTTGTGACTGCGTTCACCCCTACAACAAATCTAAAAGGGTCCTCCAGCTTCCTCGCATCTTGTAGAGGATATGTGGAGAAAAATATCAACAAAATAATGGAATTGATTACTGAGGCCTGAGAAACATCGCAGAATATGGATTCCTTGGGGAGCAGGGCACATAACTTGCTCCTACTTCTACAGACAGATTTAAAAAATGAAGAAACTTTCTATGTGCACACGGTCATCCCTTTTGCCTTTCATGTCAACAACATGCCAGAGACGAGAAGAAGACAACATGATCTCCCGTCCAATAAACGACTCACTCAATTAGAAGCATGCTGGAAAGAGAAAGTGAAGAACCTGTATCTCATCGTCCAATCATTTGAGCAAGCAATATCAAAGAAAGAAACATTATTCAAAAATCTCACCAAAATAGACTTAGCAGGAAAGACAAACGACTTCCAGGACCCCAACTTAATCCTCAACTTGCTGGCGTTAACCAAGCAAGCTTTCGATAAACAAGTTGATAATTTGAAGGCCTTGTCTTTAGAATTTTTTTACAGGATTCTTGAATATCATGAAGAAGAGGCGGACAACTGGCTAGTCCAGTATTCGGTACAGAATGGAGAGATTCATGAAGCTCTATGTAAATTTTCAATTGATCTAAGCGAATTAGAAAATGAAGTTTTCAACATTAAAATCCGCAATGACATCAACGTCGCCCCCTTGAGAAGCAATATTGAAGAGAACTTGAAGTGGGTCACCGACGAAATCCAACAGGGAAATGCATAAATCCTCTGTTTATCGATCCAGATATTCAAGCATGCCGCCCACAAAAACCAACAGGGAAAGGCATGACCAAGCAAACATCAAAATTACTTATACATACCATCCTTGTAAGTGTATAGTGATAGTCCTTTCTTTATCAATCCAGTTATTCCAAGTTTTCTGAGTAGAAATCTATAGCCAAAAACTGATCTTCCCATTTCTACTTTTCAAGTATTACATTCTACCGTGTTTGACTTCTTTCCATAGTCCTATTTCTTGTACATATTTATGTTATGGTCCGCGGGAGCCCCAATACCAGTCTATATGACAAACTCATTTACATTTCCAAGGATATGTAACAAACTATTATTTTTTTCATATATTCTAAATAAAACTATTCTTTTGTCTCCTTATATATTTATGTGTTCCTAGATTTTTATCTTCATCTATGTTGAATGTGAAGTCATTCTGTTTATTTTATCTCAATTCTCTTTTTTTCCTATGCATATTTTCTCCAGGAATATGTAACATGTTTCATTATTTTTTATATAAATGTCATAAAATTGTGTTCATTCCTTTTTTTGTACTCAAACGTATAGAGAGTATGTCATTTCTTGCATCTTTACCACCTGTCCTTCATACTTTTGCCACAAAGGCCCTTCAAATTAAAATACTCCGCAAGTCCGCTTGTCAATTTGTATATCACGGAACCGTGGGTGCTCTTTGTAGGCCATGGAACAACAAACGCCCAATTTTCAGTTCGCCAACTCGACAACCCACGATCCAAAAACTGCCTAAGTATGGAATGAGGGCTCCGTGCATGCTCTATAAAATCTCATCCCCATACTTTATAAAAGTACATATTTCGTATGTATAAAACTAAATATCTACTTTAAAAAATTGCGTAGTTGCTATGTATAATTTATGCCCTCTAGGAACCTATAATTTGATACATTTCAATGTCTTGTATCCACAACCCCTGTTTTAAAGAAAACTAATTCGGGAATGTTATTTATTTGGTCCTTTTGTCCACTGCCCTATGTAACAGACATTGGTACTATATTTTTTGTGCTTTTTTCCACCACCGTATGCAAAACCTATGTAAAGAAAACTAATTCGTGAATGTTAAAATTTTGTCCACTGCCCTATGTAACTGAACTCGACGCTCTGGCCTCCCTTACACAACTCCTTTCTTTTTTTCAAGTGACCATGGGCTGTGACCATATGCTTTCGGCGCTCACAGATATGAAAGGGCTAACCTTTACTGATTGACATCGAGATGAGCGATATGCCGAGATGGCTTGATCTGGCACCACGCGTCCCTCTAGATCCGATGGCTCTTAACTCTCCCGACGATACCGTGGGCCCCTGTCCGAGATTTTCTCGGCACTTCGCGCATCGAAAAATAACGGAGCCGCTCTTTGTGCGTTGGAGTCGCGATGGACGAAGCGCCAAGATGGCTCTGTTTGCCGCCAGGTGTCCCCTCTGGATGGACGGTTGAAAACATTTCGTGAGATCGCAGGCTTTAGTTTCTATGCTTTCGGCGCTATCGGGGTTCAGGGTTTCGCGATGTTGATCAACACGAAACTCTCACCCCATGAACCCCCGATCGCCGAAACGCCGACGTGACCAGATCTCGTGCCACATGCCCTTTGGGATGAGCGGCTGTCATTCATTCCTGAACATGCTACGGGCGCCATCCATGCGCTAACCCTGGTGCAGCTTTGCTAATCGCGATTTCCCGCTCACCGCTGATTTGATTCTTTGGATACATCCTGGGCGTTGAAATTGGAGCGTTCGCTTGCTTGACCTGGGCCCGAAATGGATCTCTTTGTGCGCTACGCTTGGGCACTTATCGTGCAATCCCACAGACCTGTGTGCCTTTGTGCCCCGATACCACAATCGTTACTAACATTAGGCTCCATGGGGGATAGAGTCGTCCCTGTGATGCTCTAAGGACTCATTTTGCAGTTCCAGTGCCTCGCTATTGGGCTATGGAGTCATTATTAGGCCGCGAAAATAAAACGAAAACGAAACAAAGAAACAAAAAGGGCAATATTTACAAACAAAGGAGCCATCTGAGACTCAAACAAAACATTTCTTCAGGAAATGCCCATTCACTGGGCTGCTGAAAACTTCTTCACCTTCCAAACCTCGCAACCTGTACATGTTATTTGGGAAAGTCTCGGAGATTCTGAAAGACCCAATCCACAGAGCTTCAAATTTGTTGTGTTTGCCCTTATCTTGTTTAGGAGCATCCCATTTCAGCACCAGGTCTCCTATTTGGAACTGCTCCTTCTTGGCCTTCTTATCGAAAACCTGCTTGATCTTTCGCTGATGGTCCTGAATCCTGTCCACTATCTGCTCCCTATCCTGCTGGACCTCCACTAGCTGATGAATCCTTCTGATCATGTCATTGCGCTCTTCTTGATAATCTTGGAAGAATTTTGCTACGGGAATGGCCAGCTGAGAAGGGAAGACGACTTTGGCTCCGTAGACTAACTGGAAAGGGGAGAGACCTATAGATCTCTTTGTAGTCACCCGATCAGCCCATAGGGCGAATTTCAGCTTTGAATTCCAAGCCTTTTTGTTGTCTTCCAACAACCTTTTGATGATCCTTATCAGGCTTTTGTTGGAGGATTCTGCTAGACCGTTGCCCTGTGGATAATATGGGGTGGAGTGAATCAATTTGATCCCGAACTGTTCGCAGAACTTGGCTAGTGGTTCGGACCCGAAAGCGGTTGCATTATCAGTGACAATCTTATTTGGGCAGCCGAACCTTGTGATGAGGTCCTCCAAGAATCCAATGATTACCTTGTGGGAAGCACTCCTAGTGGGGATAGCCTCAATCCACTTGGTAAAGAAATTTGTAGCAGTCAGGATCCACCTGTGCTGCCCACTGGAGGCAGGGTGAATTTCTCTAATGAAATCTAGGCCCCACTGCTGGAAAGGCCCCGAAACCACCACCGAATTTAACGGTAGAGACCTCAGCTGCTGCTTTCCTGCAAATTTTTGACATTTGATACAGGCTCTGACCCTTTTGTAGACATCAGTGAACACGGTAGGCCAGTAGTACCCAGCCCTGAGGATTTTGTGGGCTGTGGCTTTCCAGAAATGGTGCCCTCCACACAGGCCATTATGAAATTCAACCACGATCATTTCAGCCTCTTTTGGACTCCTGCATTTTAAAAGCACCCCCAGGGGGTCTTTCCAATATAACACTTGATCGATCAGGCAGTATTTGACTGCCTTGATCTTTAGAGCTCTTGCTTTGTTTCTTTGCAGGCCATCTGGAGGCCGCAGCTCTTGTAGAAAATATATGACATCCTTATACCAAGGACATCAAGCGAATGGGGGCTCCCTTTGAGGGTATATGTCAGACAGTCGATCCTGTCGAATACCTGAGCATTCGTTGATGAAATTTATCCCCAAAGCTTGGCAGTTTGCTTCAGCTAACAGCTTGGCTAAACCTTGACCTTTGATCAATTTGGTGGGCCTTATTTCCAGGATTTTGGCTATCCATTTACTCCTTCTCCCGTCTATATCGGGCTGAATAAGAATGTCTTTAACAACAACCGAGGGGACATAGGCGATGATCTTTGACTGCAGGACGTAGGTTCTAAAAGCTTTGAGAGCTTTTACTAGAGCATAAGCTTGTTTCTCCATAGTGTCATACCTAACTTCGGCATCCCTCAATGCTCCGCTGAAATAAGCAATAGGCTGCTCCAGCCCAACGTCATTTGCCTATAATAGAACAACAACCACTGTGTTCGGTGAAGCAAAGGAGAAAATAAGGAAATCCTTTGAGTAGTCGGGACTGATAAGCACAGGAGCTTCAGTCAGGGCCTTCTTGATTTGTACAAAGGAATGTCGCGATCGAGGGGTCCACCTTACTTCGTTCTCTTTCTTCAACATGGCTGTTATAAGCTTTACCTCCTCAACAAAGTTAGGCACAAACCTCCTCAGAAAAATTATTTTACCGAGGAAAGATTGAACCTCTTTCTTGGACCTCGGGATTGATAAGGCTTGTATTGCCTTAACTCTGCTGGGGTCAATCCTGACTCCTTCTGCTGATACTATGTGGCCTAGTAACTTTCCCTCTTGCATGGCGAATAGAGACTTCTTGGGGTTTAATGAAATGCCAAACTTTCTGCATTTTAGGAAAACCCTCTTCAAGTGGCGACAGTGCTCCTTGTCTGTCCTGGAGAAGACCGTGATGTCATCTAGATATATTACCATGAACTGGTCTTTCTTCCCGATGAAGGCTATGTCCATGGCTCGCTGAAACGTAGCTCCTGCATTCATCAGTCCGAAAGGCATTTTGGCATACATGAATGTGCCCCAAGGAGTGGTGAAGGTCGTTTTTTCCCTGTCCTCGGGCATGACTGATATCTGATTGTAACTAGAGAAGCCATCAATCATGGATATTCTAGATGCACCAGTGACCTTCTGCAATATGTGCTCCATGTTGGATAGGGGATAATTGTCTTTCCTTGAGTTCCTGTTCAGGTTCCTGAAATCAACACAGAGTCTAATTTCCCCACTTTTCTTCCTTACCGGGACCAAATTGGCCACCCAATCGGAATATCTCAAGGGGACAATGATTCGGGCATCTAGCAGCTTCTTCACTTCTTTCTCCATGACAGGTAGCAACATGGGATTTATCTGCCTCAGCTTCTGCTTGAAAGGCTTAGCCTCTTCTTTCAGTGGGATCTTGTGCTCAATGACTAATGTGTCATATGTCTTGAGGTCTTCGTAGGTCCATGCAAACACATTAGCGAACTCTCTCAGCAACTCGGTATATTCAAACCTCTACTCCTTGGTCAAACTCCTTGATAGCTTGACAAATTTAGGCTCCTTTGGTGTGTCGATGTTGCACTCAACTGTGTCAGTGCCATCACATGAAACTCTCCCCTTTACTGCCACATCATTCCCATCAAACAATCTCTCTAATGGGACCAATCCCCTCGGAATGTGATTGCTAGGCAACTGAATAATGTCACGCTTTGCTATTTTACTCAGAAACTCACCCCCATCAAACCTTTCCATAGAGAAAGAATCTTGGTCGATATGCATTTCTGAAAATTCTTCGACAGTCTCCTAGAACTTCTTGATCTCGAGATCATCCTCGAATACCTTCCAATGTTTGACGTTGTCGGGTATGGAGGGCCAGTATTTCACTTCTACATCATATCTGCATTTAGGCGGCAAGGGTACTTTGAAATTACTTGCTGATGTAGCCAAGGAATCTGCCATCGTGTTCTCTTATCTTGGGATGAAAGAAATGTTAAACGCTGAGAAGAAACTGTCGACTAAGTCCCACACTTCATTTCTGTAGCTTCTGAGTCAAGGATGCTTAGCCTGATAAGCGTTTCTGATCTGTTGGACCACCAACACTGCATCACCGAACACTGCTACCTCCTGAATTCCCATTTCCTTCGCAGCTCTTAATCCCAGAACAAGAGCTTCATACTCTACCACATTATTGGTAGCTTCAAATTCTAATTTGTATGACAGAGATATGGTTTCCTGGGTAGGTGACACAAAGACCACCCCAGCTCCAGCGCCTTCCCTGGAAGAGGCTCCATCAAAGAACATTGTCCAGACAGGGGGGATGGAGGGAGGAAATCTAGGGGAAAAGGTGGGCTGCTTTCTGAGCTTGAGGGGAGGCTCGGGGGCATGGGTGAGTTGTAGTAAACTGGAGCCTAAATCAGTGTCCAAGGCAAAGATGGGATGATTGGTAGGGTTGGCCTCATCACTGATTATATATGTCGGTTGGGCTTCTCTGTATAGCCTTCTATGCTCCCCCCCAAACACTGGGATAGTAGCATATGTGAGGTCCATCTGCAAAGTTCCCCCCAGTCTTTTTATCCAAGATCTTGATAACATCATACCGAACTTGGGGGGGACATTGGCCACTACAATATCCATGACCACACTTTTCATGGGCAGTTGAAACAAGCTCACGACCAGGTCTTTGATAACTCCTAGACACTGAACTTTTCTAGAGTCAAAGGAATAGAGGTCATGATAGGCTCGGGTGACTTCTAGTCCTAGCTCTTCCATGACAGTTTTGGGCATGAGGTTGTGAGAAGCCCCCGAATCCATCAAGCAATTGTGCAATACTTTGTCATGTATGTTCAAGGAAGTGTAGAAGGGAGGGGATGAGTCATTCTTGTCTTCTACCATAGGACCTAAGATAACTTCATGCTTTTCATCTTGTAAATTGATGGAGTCTGTGGGAAAGCATGAGACCTCAGACTGTAAAAGCTCAGAGAAGCGTTTCTTGAACCCGTCATGTTTAATCAACTCTGTCAGGGGCAGAAGGATTCTGATTTTTTGAATTTCATGCTCAAAATTAAAAGAAGATGAAAGCTTTGGGATTTCTCTTATTTCGGGAACATGACTCTGGATAATGGGAGAGAGGGGTTGGGTCTTCTTACCTCTGTGATTGTCTGCTGCTTCGTTAGCAAGCTTCTCTGTTCTAGTGAGTTGCTCAGGGGCATCAGGTGCTACTGCCTTATTCTAGGACCTCAGGTCATACCTGCCTTGGCGGTCACTAGTCTTGTCTCCCTTACTCAGTTCATTTAGCTGACTGTCCATGAGAGACTCCTCATATGCTGATTGAGTGAGATGAGGAAAAGGAGGAGTGTCCCCGAAGCAATGAATTTCAGGATCCAGCTCATCTGTTTCCCCTTCTTTCCCCTCGGCCACAAAATTGTTTTGGAAAGGGGCCTGAACCTTCTGGTCTTCTCTGTCTCTTCCCCTCTCCCTTTGCACAGTCGAGGAAGCAATATTGTTGGGCCTTCTAAAACCTCCTCCCTTTTCGGCGTTTTGGGGGCCTTTGTATGCTTGCCTCCCTTCCACCCTCATTCTCTCCATCTCTGCAGACAGAGATTTCACCATCCTGGTCAGTTCGTCCACTTGAGGGCGAGGCATCGATGGGTAAGAAGTCGAGGCTTCCGACCTTCCCTTTCTCTTGTTTGCATCGGCCTTATTTCTCAGTCTGTCAGCTGCTAATACATTAGATTCCACTTCTATGGCTGCATCTTGCATTTGAGCCAAGGAGGTGGCTCTTCTTTCTCTCAATAACAAGCAGAAATCGGGGCCAAACGCACTAGCATAAGAAATTTTGGCCGAGGCTTCTGAAGGCTTTATTTCGACAGGGATTTTATTATACATCTTATTGAATCTTTTGGAGAAGTCAGAGACAGACTCTCCATCCATCTTCTTCAAAGACCCGAACTCTGTCATGTAGTACATGAAATCCTTCCTATCTCCCCACTGCCTCAGGAAAGCACTATCTAGAGCTTCAATCCTAGCAATAGATCCTGGAGCCAATCCTCTAAACTACTTCCTTACCTCGCCATCCAGGCTCTGGACGAAGACTCTCATCCAGACATCTTCATTTTCTATGTTGAGGTTGTCTGCATAGTTGTAGAAAGCAGACAGGTGCTCTTCGGCAGTTATGTCTCCTTCCCCAGTGAACTTGGGCATATACTTTAAGTAGTCCCCAGCAGGGAGAGGATTCATAGGATGGGGTAGGATTAAGGGAGCATATCTGGCAGCGACTATGGCGTCCATTCTATTCAGAGGGGGATTAGCACCAATCATGGGAATATTAGGTGGAGGAGAACTGGGAGGAGAAGGAATTCACGAAGGGGCTACTAGGAACGAGTCCCGAAGTGGAGTGGGAAACAAGAGGGGATTCAAGGAGAAGGCTAACGAGCTCAAATCAGCGGGTGCTTCTCTCTGCACAGGAGTAGTAAAGATAGGGGTGGGGAAATCTTCTGTGGTTCCGGGTCTACGCCCAGGTACAGTTTCAGGGGAGAGGGGAGTGACAAGGTCTTGTCCCTCTGGTCCCAGACCAGGAGAGGAAAACTCAACAGGAACACTCCCGAAATTTAGGAAACGGGAAACTCCAGAAACAGGTCTGTCAAGAAACTGAGGAGGAGAAAAAGGAGTTCCCACAGAAGGATATGGTGGATTACCTGGTTCGGTGGTGGACGCTTCTTCTTCAAAGGCCCTTCCCTTTCCGAGCACCGCCTCTGGATCTATTTCAGGCGTAGCTAGAGGCAACTGTGGATGAGACTGTGTGTGCCTACCTCTGAAAGCCACAATTAATAGAGCAGGTTCTCCCTAGCGGAGTTGTCACAATGGAGTCGCCAGGTGCACAACAACAATCTAATAATTCTGATATCTGATGCACCTTCAGAATCAGTTAATCGTTGTCGTTCAATCCTTGGGAAAATATTCAACTTCGTCCCCGACAACGGCACCAGAAATGTTAGCATCGGAAGTCACTCCTGGATTGCTTACAGGAGAAGAGCTCGATACCCATCAATTTTTATGTCACAATAGTTTTTAATAGATGATCAGATGGATAGAGACTTGGGGAAATATCATTCTGATTCAGGGACTGGGTCTGGCATGCAGGGAACAAAGGAGGTCTTGATCTAACTTCAGCCAGTGGGTTGATTAAAAGGTGAATAGGTGGAAGACTTGGTAAGAAGGGTGAACAAACGACTTTGGCCAACAGGCTTACAACAGTTTGCAGAAGAAAGACTCTGAATGCAAGATCCTCTTGGTTCAGGGTCTCAAGAGACTGAGAGGAGACTTGACTGGATCCTCCAATTCCAAGTCACTCAGCGCTGGGAAAATCACAAGAACTGATTAGAAACGATGTAACTGCTACAATGATCCAACCTTCATCATCCTATAACAGCTACAACCCGACTGGATCCTCCAATTTCGAGCTGTTCTAACACAGTGTAACAAAGACATGAAAGAAACTGGCATTCATAAGGCAAGAAGTCTCAAAAGTCCATACATAACCAGAGTATCAGTGCTTCATTAAAACTTTACAACCGGGAGCTCTGCTCAACCATCGATGCTTACAAAATACAAAGACTGAGTCTATATACTCAGGAAAAATTGCCTCACAGAGGCGTGTATAGTCACTCAAAGCTTGGCGTCCCTTCAGTCAAACTCGTACCAATATCTTTCTTTAAATGCCACCTTCATTACGCATGGCTCCGGTCTGGACAGTAGCTGAGCCATTAAGTGTTGGGCTAGCGTGCGCAGACTTCTCTGTTGAGTCGGGGACTTCGGTATGGCTTCCTTGAGAAAATCGATACATAGGACCTCCTCGGGCAGACGGCTTGCCAGACCCTCCATTCCCTCACTTAATGAATGATAGGAAATCTCAACCACCCGCCCTTGCCGTTATTTACTTTAACGCTAAACCCGGTATGGAGATCGGATATGAAGGCGCCTGGAGATCGCGACGATCCTCTCTGTAACTGAACTCAGCGCTCTGGCCTCCCTTACGCAACTCCTTTCTTTTTTTCAAGTGACCATGGGCTATGACCATATGCTTTTGGCGCTCGCGGATATGAAAGGGCTAACCTTTACTGATTGACATCGCGATGAGCGATATGCCGAGATGGCTCGATCTGGCACCATGCGTCCCTCTAGATCTGACGGCTCTTAACTCTCCCGACGATACTGTGGGCCTCGGTCCGGGATTTTCTCGGCACTTCGCGCATCGAAAAATAACGTAGCTGCTCTTTGCGCGTTGGAGTTGTGATGGGTGAAGCGCCGAGATGGCTCTGTTTGCCGCCAGGTGTCCCCTCTGGATGGACGGCTGAAAACACTTCGTGAGATCGCGGGCCCTAGTTTCTATGCTTTTGGCGCTATCGGGGTTCGGGGTTTCGCGATGTTGACCAACACGAAACTCTCACCCCATGAACCCCCGATCACCGAAACACTGACGTGACTAGATTTCGTGCCACGTGCCCTTTGGGATGAGCGACTGCCATTCATTCCTGAACATGCTACAAGTGCCATCCATGCGCTAACCCTGACGCAGCTTTGCTGATCGGGATTTCCCGCTCACCGCTGATTTGATTCTTTGGATACATCCTGGGCGTTGAAATTGGAGCGTTCGCTTACTTGACCTGGGCCCGAAATGGATCTCTTTGTGTGCTATGTTTGGGCACTTATCGTGCAATCCCGCAG
Source organism: Picea mariana (assembly GCA_032191745.1). NCBI lineage: Eukaryota > Viridiplantae > Streptophyta > Pinopsida > Pinales > Pinaceae > Picea > Picea mariana. The sequence goes on from JASDQU010102037.1 coordinate 253,592, forward strand.
ACCTGTGTGCCTTTGTGCCCCGATACCACAATCGTTACTAACAAAACCTATGTAAAGAAAACTAATTCGCGAATGCTAAATTTTTTGGACACAAGCCCCTTAAAATTCAAATAGTCCGCAAGTCCGATTGTCAATTTGTATATCGTGGAATTGTCGGTGCTATTTGTAGGACACAGAACAACAAAAGCCTGATTTCCAGGTCCCCAGCCCGAGAACCCGCGATCCAAAAACTGGCTAAGTCGAGAACCCACTCTTTTAAAGAAAACTAATTCGGGAATGCTATTTTTTTCATACTTTTGTCCACCAGCCTATGTAACAGACGTCAATACTATGTTTTTTGTTTTTTTGTCCACATGTATATGTAAAAAAGAAAATTAATTCAGGAATGCTAAACTTGTTTTAATTAATTATAAATGATTTTATTCATAGAAAGATAAGTTATTGAGTCTATTATTTCAATTTCGTTATTCGACACGAGCCCCTTCAAATTCAAATAGTCCGCAAGTCCGATTGTCAATTTGTATATCGCGGAACTCTAGGTGCTATTTGTAGGCCACGAAACAACATAAGCCCAATTTTCAGCCCGCCAGACTGACAACCCGCGATCCAAAAATTCAAATAGTCCGCAAAACAACTTGTCAATTTGTATATCGTAGAACTCTTAGTGCTATTTGTAGCCCACGGAACAACATAAGCCTAATTTTCAGCCCGCAACCCTGGCATTTTTCAGCACTATATATCTACTTAATCAAATTACATATTTGATTTTTGTAGGCCACGGAACAACATAAGCCCAATTTTCAGCCCGGTAGCTCGAAAACCTGCGATTCAAAAATTCAAATAGTCCACAAGACCGCTTGTCAATTTGTATATCGCGGAACTCTCGATGCTATTTGTAGGCCACAGAACAACATAAGCCCAATTTTCAGCCCAACACCCCGACAACCCGGAATGAAGCTTCCGTGCATGCTCTATATATCTACTTAATCAAATTACATATTTGATATGTATAATTTCTCCTGTCCACGAACCTATAATTTCATATATTTCAATTTCTTCTATCCAAGAGCCCTTGTTTTAAAGAAAACTAATTCGATATTGCTATTTTTTTTATGCTTTTGTCCACTAACCTATGTTACAGACGTTGGCCCTTAAATCTCAAATAGTCCACAAGTCCGATTGTCAATTTGTATGTCGCGAAACTTTGGATGCTATTTGTAGCGCACAGAACAACATAAGCCCACAACCCCCATGCTCTATATATCTACTTAATCAAATTACATATTTGATATCTATAATTTATGCCGATGCTAGTTTTTTTGTAACACACGTACGCTCTTAAATTTGAAATAGTCCACAACTCTAATTGTCAATTTGTATGTCGCGGAACTTTGGGTGTTATTTGTAGGGCACGGAACAACAAAGTCTGATTTTTAGTGCGCTAGCCCGATAACCCGCGATCTAAAAAATTGCCAAGTATGGAATCTTTTTCCCATACTTTATAAAAGTACATATTTCGTATCTATAAAAGTAAATATCTACTTTATAAAATTACAAATTTCATATGTATAATTTATGATGTTCAGGAAACTATAACTTGATAAATTTCAATTTCTTTTGTATCTACCAACCCTTGTTTTAAAGAAAACTGATTCATGAATGCTAATTCTTTTATGTTTCCATGTACTTCAATTTCCTGCCCACATGTCTGTACTCGGTCACATTTATTCCCATTCCAACCTTGCAGGGACTACGCTGCCATGCAACACTTGTTTTGCTCTCTTGTGTAATCTCTCCCATATTAAAACCTTAATCTTTAATCTTTAAGACTAGACAAAAACAAATTTCTTAATAATCTCTCCCATATTAAAACCTTAATGTTTAAAGCTAGAAAAAATCAAATTTCTATATATTAGATATATTATATGTAATAAATATAACATATTCATTTAAAGAGTATTTATCTTCATATTTTAAACCACCACCACATCATTTCTTCATGACATATAGATTCCATCAATACCTCATATCCAAGCTTCTTACTATACATTCCTATGACTTTATTTTTTTCATATATCAAAGTGTTTTCAACATTTTGTAACAGGTTATCCAACCCTTTTGCAAGACATTAAATTTTGGATCCCCAATCTGATGAAATGTAAGATCCCTATAAAGGCCGAGAAAATATGACATGCAACCACCAAGTAAACGTATTCGAGAAAATTATGTTACACGCGCTTCTAATCATGTTAGTTCAACCAAATACTCAGATCCACACGCTTTTGGAAGCCCTAGAAAGTTCGGAATTAGGGTTTGATAAAATAGGGTTTTGGAAGAGAAATGTGCATAAATAAGGACGGGTCCGCCGGAAGAGAAATGTGAATGGTTAAGGACGGGTCCGCCGAGCTCCGAACTGGGAGGAAGTTGAAATGATATCTGTTTGCAAAATCACAGCAGTTATCATAACGAAGGCAGCTTTTACTCTGCTCCTTTTCTTTCCGGGCTTTCTCTTTGATTTTATACTATATGAGATTGTTCAGGGTTCTGTTATTTGACTGTACAGCGGTAGTATTTCCGTATAAATTGTGTTAAAACTTTAATATTGTAAAGTCGGATGATGACATACATTCATAGATCTGTTCTGAATCAAGATGAACATTTTACATGCATCACCAGCTGACGGCTTTACTTCGTTTTCTCATTTTTAAAAGAAAATAGCGTATCTATGAATCTGTTCGGAATTCTTACTTGTCGTTTTTCTGGGGGTTTAGGGTTTATTAGGGCAAATATATTGTCAACATTTTAGGTGGATTAGGGCTTTTGATTTGTATGGGGTCTTTCTTTTCTTTCAATGTTTTACGGGTTTATGAGTTGTTAGGAGCAATCATTTTTGGGAGTTGGGGGATTTTTACGAAATATTGTCGAAGAAGGGAAGACTGTGTATATGGCGAGAATTCCGGATGAGGATTAAATACATAGACCTGTTCTGAATCACATGATATTGAAGATTCAACATGCATCACCAGCTGACGGTTGCCATAGCTACACATCCCTTCTGTTTTCCTAAACATCCCTTTATTTTATGTCCTCGTTGTTGGACTTCGTTTTTTCCGTTTTTTTTTTTCTCGAAATATCAAGAGTTTTTACCCTTTTTCGTTTCACTCTGCTTTTGTTTACCGGGTATTTTCAGGTATAATGGTTTTTGAAGACATCAAGATTATGCGGGGTTCACTTTTTCTCTAGCCAGGGGTGTTGCTCATTTAGTTCTTAATTTTCAGGGTATCAGTATAAAAGTAGTTTGAAGAGTGTAGAATGAAATTTTCCGATTTGCCATCTACAATTTTAACATTTAGATTTTATAAATTGGATTATCTAATGGGCTCCTTGTACTTGAACAGAGGATAGTCGGGTCAGATGTTTCAATATGTGCCCTTCTAAATGAGGTATGTCAGGGCAGAGCTTTCAATACGTGCCTTTCTAAATAAGGTAAGTGCGTTGCCTGTAAGCAGCTTCCACACAAATTTAGGTGAAGGTCTTGAAATTGTGTAGAAGATACTTTTTTGTCGTGGCCTTAAAGCACATAAATTTAGGTGAAGGTCTAGGAAGTAATAGAAGCTACTTTTTGTCATGGCCTTAAAGGAAGGCCCTTTACTTCGACTATGAACTCTTTAAACCTTTTTCCTGTAAATGATTACAAGATTATCCAAACACAGTATGCCTCAAGGTCCTTAAGTTCAACTGTGAACTCCTTAAACCTCCTCTTACTTGTGTTCGAATATAAGATTATCCAAACACAGTAAGGCCAACCTAGGATCAAATGGGGTCATTAAAGGGCCAAATACTTGATTTGAATAAAACACTTGTTTAACCCATATGTTGCATTTTGGTAAAAAAAATTCTTGTAGTTTGCATTGAGGTAATATTGTAACAGGGCTTTATGATATTTTTAGGAAGTACTTTATGTGAAATCAGACACGCAGGGATCATTACGTTTTGAACTCCATACACTAACAACAGAACAAGGGGTCATTACGTTTTGAACTCCATACACTAACATCAGAACAACAGAAAAGTAACAGAGACTAAAGGATAACGGAAGGAAAAAGAGAATCATTGCATCTATTAGATCTGCCGCTTGAATTCCAAACACATGATAGAACAATTGAAAATTAACAGTATTTCTTAGATCTGGTAAGAAGGGTAGTTGGTTGGTATACCAATTGGTCGTTTAAATTAATCTATTGGATTTGCCGCTTGAAATCCATACACAATTGAAAATTAACAATATTTCTTATATCATCTGTTAAGAGAAGGGTAGTTGGTTGGAATACCAATTGGGCAATCTATGACTTGCTTACAGGAGCTTACAACTGTGTATGTACACATCAACACCCCACTTTGAATGAAACTAAGGGAAGTACTCCACTTTTTGAAACTAGGGGACACTTTTTGAAAAGTAACAGAGACTACAGGATAACGGAAGGAAAAAGAGAATCTTTGCATCTATTAGATCTGCCGCTTGAATTCCAAACACATGATAGACCAATTGAAAATTAACAGTATTTCTTAGATCTGGTAAGAAGGGTAGTTGGTTGGTATACCAATTGGTCGTTTAAATTATTTTATTGGATTTGCCGCTTGAAATCCATACACATACAATAGAACAATTGAAAATTAACAATATTTCTTATATCATCTGTTAAGAGAAGGGTAGTTGGTTGGAATGCCAATTGGGCAATTCATGACTTGCTTACAGGAGCTTACAACTGTGTATGTACACATCAAAACCCCACTTTGAATGAAACTAAGGGAAGTACTCCACTTTTTGAAACTAGGGGACACTTTTTGAAACTAGGGGAAGTGTGAAAGAGAGGCTAAACCTTAAAATAGGTCCCAGCTAAGAGGCTATAATAGGTATTCATGGAGTAGACAAAAAAATTACATTAAAAACTAGGACTACCCTCTACCCCAACAAGAACAACTTTTTTCACCCCAAGCAAGGCAGGGGGTTGAACATAGAGTTTCTAACAAGGGTTTTGGGACTACCCTCCCCCAACAAGAACAACTTTCTTCACCCCAAGCAAGGCAGGGGTTGAACATATCGAGTTTGTATCAAAGGGTTTTGTGTAGATGTTAGCAACCTGTACTGTAAATCTATAGTTTGATCTTGAATCAATTGTTGGATGTAAAGTATGTGAATTGATTGATGTAAGGGTATGTGGACTTTTATATGCTTATAGTTTGATCTCGAATCAATTGTTGGATGTAAGGTATATGGACTTCTATATGCTTGGTGTGTTGTTTTTCTTTGCTGGTAATATATATAACACTTTGATTGTCCCACCAAATTAGAGTAGAGTAGGTTGCACCTGTTGAAAACTAAACTTGGACAAAGTTTGCTGAGTCCAAATAGATTCAGTAGGAGTGTCAAGAACGCCTTGGTACTTTGCCCTTGTGGAAGAAACGGTCTTGCTTCTTTCTGGACCAAACAATGTGACTAGAGCCGAGATAGAAGACGAGATAGAAGACATAGTTAAAGGTGGACATGTGGTCATTGTGATCACCAACCCAATTTGACTTAGTATAATCCACTAAATCTGATAGAAGACATAGTTAGAGGTGGACATGTGGTCAATTGTGACTACCAACCCAATTTGAGTTAGGATAGCCCATTATATCTGCATACCATCAGAGAAACACCAAATGCCATGTGTGTCCATTTAATGTAGTGATTAATCCATGGCTTTCCAATGAAGCTCGTATGTCTTTTGTGTGAACTCGGAAACGAAGCCAATTGCATAGCATATATCAAGACCATTATGAGCAAAGCACAAGACGGTGGCAGCAAGCTATCGATACAAAATAAGCTAGCGATCTATAATCCAAGAAAATAGTGGAGTCCTAACTTTGTCTGGTCGAATTCTTGATGAGGAGCAAACTTCACATGATCAAAGGTAGGTGAACTCTTCATAAGAATATGAGATCATTCACATAGAGAACAAAGAGGAGAAGTTGACCAGTAGGTGAACTCTTCATAAGAATATGAGATCTCATCCACATAGAGAACAAAGAGGAGAAGTTGACCATCTTGTTGCCTAAATATGAACATTTGAATCTAAGTGGCAATGATAATACACTAAAGAGAGAAGAAATGATTCCATCTTCTCATACTAAGCCCCTTGTTGAGAGCATACAAGGATTATTGCGTAAGGTTTCACACAAGTGAACAGTCTTGGATAAATCAAGGACATGCTCCATGCATATCTCTTATTGCAAATTTCCATGAAGAAAGGCACCTTACACCTTTCAAATATCTTTGGTGTATTGTTCACTTTTTTTTTCAGTAGAATTTTTTTCGATATATATTAATATGTGTCCTTCTCATAAAGGAGTACATGAAGTGCAAAATACATTGTCCAAAAGAGTGCATATGTACCAAGTACATTGCCCATAAGGACATTCAAGTAGGATGAATCCTTTAATACAATATGAGTGATAACTCATAATTTTACCAATCATTCTCTCACCCTATATGAATAGTCCAAAATAATGTAGTTATACTGCAATTTCAGATAAAAAAGACAAATGTCTATACAAAAAGAAATGATGATATATAAAAAAACCAAGTAGCCATAGTCCTCCATTATCCACTTATGAGATGAGAACAAGGTAAATAGAATTTATTTTAGCCATGGGTGCAAAGGTTTAAGTATAGTTAATGCCCTCAACTTCAGAAAAACCTTTAGCAATCAATTGAGCCTTATACTTGGCTATAGTTCTATTCGTTGCATACTTGGTTTGATAATTTAACTTGCATTAAATCAATGTCCTCTCTTTGGAAGAAGGACGAAGTCTCAAGTGCTATTTTTCAATAAGGAATTATACTTATCTTCCATGGTTGTGTACCACTCTACAATACCATGGGCCTCCTAAAGAGAGAAGAAATGATTCCATCTTCTCATACTAAGCCCCTTGTTGAGAGCATACAAGGATTATTGCTTAAGGTTTCACACAAGTGAAGAGTCTTGGATAAATCAATGACAAGCTCCATGCATATCTCTTATTGCAAATTTCCATGAAGAAAGGCACCTTATACCTTTCACATATCTTTGGTGTATTGTTCACTTTTTTTTTTCAGTATAATTTTTTTCGATATATATTAATATGTGTCCTTCTCATAAAGGAGTACATGAAGCCTTTCACATCTCTTGATGTATTGTTTACTTTTATTTTCAAGTAGAATATTTCTCAATATATATTAATATATCCTAATCTCATAAAGGAGTACATGAAGTGCAAAATACATTGTCCAAAAGAGTGCATGTGTACTTGTCCAAAAGAGTGCATGTGTACCAAGTACATTGCCCATAAGGACATTCAAGTAGGATGAATCCTTTAATACAATATGAGTGATAACTCATAATTTTACCAATCATTCTCTCACCCTATATGAATAGTCCAAAATAATGTAGTTATACTGCAATTTCAGATAAAAAAGACTAATGTCTATACAAAAAGAAATGATGATATAAAAAAAAAAAAGAAATGATGATATAAAAAAAAAACCAAGTAGCCATAGTCTTCCATTATCCACTTATGAGATGAGAACAAGGAGAACAAGGTAAATAGAATTTATTTTAGCCATGGGTGCAAAGGTTTAAGTATAGTTAATGCCCTCAACTTGAGAAAAACCTTTAGTAATCAATTGAGCCTTATACTTGGCTATAGTTCCATTCGTTGCATACTTGGTTCGATAATTTAACTTGCATTAAAGAGAGAAGAAATGATTCCATCTTCTCATACTAAGCCCCTTGTTGAGAGCATACAAGGATTATTGCTTAAGGTTTCACACAAGTGAAGAGTCTTGGATAAATCAAGGACATGCTCCATGCATATCTCTTATTGCAAATTTCCATGAAGAAAGGCACCTTACACCTTTCACATATCTTTGGTGTATTGTTCACTTTTTTCTTTCAGTAGAATTTTTTTCGATATATATTAATATGTGTCCTCATAAAGGAGTACATGAAGCCTTTCACATCTCTTGATGTATTGTTCACTTTTATTTTCAAGTAGAATATTTCTCAACATATATTAATATATCCTAATCTCATAAAGGAGTACATGAAGTGCAAAATACATTGTTCAAAAGAGTGCATGTGTACCAAGTACATTGCCCATAAGGACATTCAAGTAGGATGAAACCTTTAATACAATATGAGTGATAACTCATAATTTTACCAATCATTCTCTCACCCTATATGAATAGTCCAAAATAATGTAGTTATATTGCAATTTCAGAGAAAAAAGACAAATGTCTATACAAAAAGAAATGATGATAGAAAAAAAACCAAGTAGCCATATTCTTCCATTATCCACTTATGAGATGAGAACAAGGTAAATAGAATTTATTTTAGCCATGGGTGCAAAGGTTTAAGTATAGTTAATGCCCTCAACTTGAGAAAAACCTTTAGCAATCAGTTGAGCCTTATACTTGGCTATAGTTCCATTCGTTGCATACTTGGTTCGATAATTTAACTTGCATTAAATCAATGTCCTCTTTGGAAGAGGAACCAAGTCCCAAGTGCTATTTTTCAATAAGAAATTATACTTATCTTCCATGGTTGTGTACCACTCTACAATACCACGGGCCTCCTCAAAATCCTTTTCTTTGAAGAGAGGACTAGGTTTTTTCTTTGACCCTAATTAAGAAGTGGAGGATGAACTTCGTCATGTTGTGCATCAAGATCATTATCATTTGTAGAAGTCAACTCAAAAGAAGGAACACCATATGAAGATGCAAAATGCCAAGGATGATGCTCATCAAATCAAACACCTTGGTGATGATCAATTCAAGTGTCAATAGTCAACAAAGATGCAAGGCTTATTTTGTATATCCATTTTGTGTTATTATTTGGGGATTTGGGCCCAAGTATTACACCCAAAGACTTTGAGATTGACAAAAGAAGGTTTCTATCTACTTGAGGCAACTTTATGAGGTGTACCATTTTGAATATAGCTGGTACAATTGATAGTGTTAGGCCAAACAATGGGGCAAGACCTCTAGAAAGGATAATGAAAAATTTGCCATCTTGCCCAAGGTACGATTCTTCCTTTTAGCAACACCATTTTGTAGTGGCTATTGGTGCATGGTATGTTGCACCTGAACACCTTTGGTTGCACAATAGTCTTCAAATTTGTGGTTGATGTATTCATTGTCATTATTGCAAACATTTGACAGGCTTTCTAGATTGCTTTTCAACCAAAGTTTTTGAACACAAGAAAAGTGTCAAAAGCCCCTCTTTTGAGACCAATTGTCTCTTGGGTAGTCATCAATGAATGTAAGCAAACAATGGGCCTTTGAAAATGTAAGGTAGGAAAAGAACTTGCAATAACACATTGTAATGGATGTAAGCAAACAATGGGGCTTTGAAAATGTAAGGTAGGAAAAGAACTTGCAATAACATTGTGAGCAAATCGAAGAACTTTAGAAGCTCTCCAAGGTTTCCTTTATCAAAATTATCTTGAAGATGCTCGTTAAGAAAACGTTCAGTACAAACACTATCATAATAGGAGATAGGTGAAAGATTAGTGATCATATTTTGCTTAGTTGCCAAAGATAGCTATAGTTTAAGTGACCAAATTGCTCATGCCATAATCCACTTAACTCATTTGAGTGAGCAAGTAATACATTGGTAGTGGACTCTAGCACAACATGAGAAAATGAGTACAAGCATGCATGGTGATTCATTTTCCTTAATGACAATAATTTGTGAAGGACCTTGCGTATGAAGAATTTTTCAGAGATGTTGCATTCATTTTTAAAATTGACATTTTGGACGAAACTATCGTGGTCTATAATATTTTTGTGAATATAATCTATTCATAATGTGAATTAATATTAATTAGTATATATGTGTGTGTGTGAATTAATGTTATAGTAAGGAAAAATTAAATCTTATCTTTTTATATATGATATATAATACAATAATTATTACGCTTAAAGGCGTACACCTATTGACAATGGGCAGATTTAATAGGGGTTTAGAGCTTAATAAGTTTTCTATGGACATGATTAAATATGGCTGGAATATTCTTAGTAGTCACACAAAATAAATCGCTGTGATTTCAATCATTAACTTCCTAGCTATTGTAAAGACATCAGTTTATGTGTTTACTTTTTTACATTTACCTAATCATATTTAAAAATTACTTTGATAGCTAATTGATTGCCACGTAAATGATTAACATGAATTAAAATATTAACACTAGAGAAATGAGCGCCACTGTTTATTTGTTAATCAACAATAAAATTTAATATATTCTTTTAAGGATTCGTTTCATCTTATCAACCTTTTGGCGTTAACCAACAACTATAATAGCTGTTGTGCTAGTTATAAATGGTTTTGAAAAAAATGTATACACTGTAAGATCCTCTTTCATATGATCAAAGATCTAGAGGACATAGTAGCCTAGTTGTTCCCCTTCGGCGATAGTCTCACTAAAATGGGGACTAATGTAGCTAAATTGTGTCATTAAGGTGCTCAAGTCAAATTATTAAAGTGACCTTGACTAATAAGGAAATAAAGCTAATTGGCTATTATGAGGTAAATAAAGAAATAGACTTTAGAAAGCCAATTAATAATTTAAGTGAAGATTAGAACGCTGAAGTATAAAAATAAGATGAAGGCGCCTCACTCCTAATTCTTGATCATTTCTAATTGCAAATTGAGCTATGGCAGCTTGAGTAGTGTTTTGACTAGACAAACCCTAGAGATCAACACATAAGTGAAATATCCCTTCTTTCCTAGTCCAAGCTTGGCCAAAGTGGTGAAAGATTCCACCCTCACCATTCTATCCAGTTCAAATCTATTTGAGCAGTCATTTGTGAAGCATGGTGCAATAGTGAAGGGTTTTATGCATAGTCGGGCACAATTAGAGGAAAAGAAGTTTGATTTGGCTCTAGGGTGTTGGATCCGAAGGAGATCTTGGTTTGAGACTACTTGCCATCTCTAGAGTGACTTTTCTTGGCACTATTCGGGGTTTTTAGGACCCATATTTATTTATTATCAGAGATGGTCGAATTTCTTGGAGGAGGGCACATCGAGGGTTTGAGATTTGGTGATTTGTGGTCAGTGTTGTTATCTACAACTAGGGAAACTCCTCTCATGAGTTAGCCATAATCATATCTACAGGTTTACAACTATTTCTTGGAGTATGGAGGCCAGATCTAGCGAGGCTGAATTTCCAAGAGAGAGTTTCTAGCTAGAGAGAGGTGCAACTCAGCGAAAAGATTCATGCAATGAGTAGAGGGGAAAGAGATTGATATATTAAATCTTTGCATGCGACTCTTGGTGATTCAAGAGCTCATATCTCACTTTCCTATTGTATCTTGGAGGTGTTCTCAACCACATCCATCATTCTTCCATATCCATTTCCAGATCTGTTTTTCTCTTGTACTGAGGTTTATTGATATTATGGTAGTTTCGGGAGGTATTAACCTCCATTGTGACCCTTTGACGAGATTAGAATATTTTAGAAGCAAGAAAAGAAGTGAATGTAACCTTGGAAGAGATGTCGGCTGAGAGAGATAATTAATATGAATTAATTAGTACCCAGAATGAGAAGTCGGCCCTGGTAGCTTGCCAGAGCCAGTATAAATACAGGACGCTAGTTCTCATTTTACACAACTTTCAAAGTTACAAAGAGTCATTTGTGCGCACTGTAGTCTGGCAGCCTTGTGCGCAAGTTTTGGAGAAGGTGCTGCTGCTAGTTCTGAAGCCTATTGCTTCTATCTTTTGGGTTGGACTCTCTGATCAACTTTGGTTACTTCTTGCTTGGTGCATTAGCCTTGCTTGGCTATTGGATTGCTACCAGGATTCTTCTCTCTGTCAAGGTCAAGGTGCTAAGAGGGTGGCTTCGGCCTATGGTTGGGTGACAATAATGATATTGTCTATGGTAAAACGAGCACATTCTAACAGGTTATGGGCCCACACCTCCCTCATTTAGTCTAACTGTTGGAAGAAAGCATAGCCATTAGGATATTAAGCTTGTTGAAGAATTGTCGTTAGGGTTTACTAGCAGGAGCAACTTCCAAGACACTGTCGCTAGGGTTACTAGCATGAACAATGGCAAAAACCCTAAAACCTCGATCCAACACCTTGTGATGGAACATCTCGCTCAAGAAGAATGTATTCATGTGCGCCTTAGCTTAGTGCACCTCTTGGCACTCTCAGAAGGTAGAAATGTCAAAGTTGAAGTTTTGGATCAAGGCATGACCAGTCACCAGTGAATCGAAGACATGAGTGAAAAAACTAGTCATCTACACTACTCAGCACTCATATGAACGATTGAAGATGACATGTGGATAATTGTTAGTGGAGCTTCTAGGCATATGATGGGAGATCAAACCAGACTCTCAAATTTAAATGAGAAAAAGACATCGTATAAGGTAGAGCTTGGAGACAAAATCACTTACGCAGTCGAGGGATTTGGACAAGCCTCCGTAAGTTGAAAACATGTAACAATGTTCATTTGAGCAATGTCTTATATGTACCTGGTTTAGAAAATAATCTTGTATCCATATCTTGCCTAGAAGACAAAGGAAACATAATAGCTTTTGTAGATGGAAAAGTATTATCTTGGCATAAAGACTCCAGCAAGAGAATGCTAGGGTTATTGGAACCCGTGAAGGAAACCTATATAGACTACTAGAACAAAATGAAGAAGCTCTTGTACATGATGAAGTCAATCCCAATGAACTTTGGCACAAAAACATTACTTTTTTTCAAAAAGATGGTTGAAGGAATACCATAATTGTAGTCTACACATGAAGGAATTTGCAAAGGATGTGCTCTTGGAAATAATATCAATAAACCATTCCCAAGCAACAACAATAGATCTAAGGAGATTTTAGATCTAATACACTTAGATGTTTGCGGTCCGATGCCAGTCAAATATCTAGGAGGTTCTCTTTACTATGTAATCTTCATAGATGATTACTCAAGAAAGACTTGGTTATATCTCTTAAAAACAAAGGATGAAGTATTCAACAAGTTTCAAGAATTCAAAGCAGAAATAGAGAACCTCACAAACAAGAAAATCAAGACATTGATAACAGATAATGGAGGAGAATACACATCAAAAGAATTCGCTGCCTTTTGCAAATCGGCAGGGATTAGGAGGGAGCTCACTGTTCCTCATAATCCTCAACAAAATGGTGTAGCAGAAAGGAAGAACAAATCTATTGAAGAGACCGTGAAGACACTACTAAACGATCAAGGTTTATGTATGTTTTTATGGGGAGAAGCAACCATGACAACAATATATGTTCAGAACAGAAGTCCTCACCGCATATTGAAGGATATGACTCCAGAAGAAGTCTTCTCAGGTAAGAAACCTAATGTGAAAAACCTAAGAATCTTTGGATGTCATGTTTACTTTCACATTCTCAAGGAGAAAATGAATAAATTAGAACCCTTAGGAAAGAAGGGCATATTCGTGGGATATAATGAATCATCCAAAGCCTATAGAATCTATATCTTGGAACAACATAAGATTGAAGTCAGCAGAGACGTGACCTTCAATGAAAATATGTCTTTCAAGAAATCCATAGAAGAAACTATAGAAGAAGAAGAGTATGAAGAGTCTATTGAATAAATCATATGTTTTCCAGAAAACTAGAATGACGAAAATGAACAACTTGATCATCCGATGCAACCATGTGAGACCATTGATTCAGACATTGTACTGAAGACCAAGAAATGACCAGTTTGGCTTGAAGCTACTTTACAAGAAGCAGAAAGACTCAATGCCCTAGATGGGACCTTTAGAAAAAGTAAGAAGCCCAAAAGATTCTCAAGCTATGCAACATGTATGACAAAGCTTATAGATGAAGAACCTACCACATTTGAAGAGGCAGTTTAGAAGAAACAATGGAAAGAAGCTATGACAAAAGAACACCAATCCATCATGAAAAATGATGTATGGGAAATTGTGCCTAGACTTAAAGAGAAATCATTAGTAACCTCAAAATGGATATATAAGATCAAACATGCATAAGAGGAAAGCGTGGATAAATATAAAGCAAGGTTCGTTGCTAGAAGGTTCTTCCAAAAGGAGGGAGAAGACTATGACGAAACTTATGCTCCGGTTGCCAGATACACTTCCATTAGAGCTATCATTTCTCTTGCCGCTTCCATGGGATGGAGTTTACATCAGATAGATGTAAAGACAAGACAACTTTCCTGAATGGAGCAATCGAAGAAAAAATATATATTCAACCTAGACTGGGAAAGACAAGTGAGGTGCTTTATTAGTCAAAAGTCACGAGACCAAGAAGAAACAACAACTAGGATTGTAGAACTAAGAATAGGCCTTGACACACCCATGGTTTGGGTCATAAATGAAAAACATCAAACAATAACTCCACAACAATCCCAAAAAATTACAATCTTTCTAACCATGGTTCAAAAAAAAAGATTTATTCACATCTCTATTTTCATTGATCGTGATTTTTTCCGTATTATACCAGAGATATTACTTAGCAAATATTTCTCTTTATTGATATAATAATACTCTTATATAACACCAAAATTCCCACTCATATATATACTACAATTCGTAAAATTTTGTGAATGCTTAAAAAGGGCTTCCTAATATTCTTTCTTTCTCTTACCACTTCATTATTTAAAAATAATTTAAAACCTTTACAATTCTATATTCCAAAATGAAAGAATACTTCATTGTTATTCTTATTTACTTTTCTTTCTTTATAATTTATAAGCTATTTATTTTCCTTTAAATCTCATTAGTGAGAATACCCATTCTTTGATAAGTCCAACTATATTCTTTTAGTTGGTTTGGTTGTTCTTTTTTTCTTTCAAAGTTTTATAAAAATAATGCAATAATTATATTCATTTGTTTTTTCTTTTACATATTAGCATATTTAATATCCTTTACGTGTAAAAGAAAATTATAAATATATTAATAATACTTTACATTTGAAGAATCAAAATCAAAATCTTTCACGCAAACACCACCATTATCCTTTTCCTTAGATTATATTTCCAATGTGTTATCTTTGAGTATAAGGAAAGCATATTAATGAAAACTTCTCCCACAAATATCTCAATCTATCACACAAATATTTCTTTGCTAATTCAAATCGACCATCGCTGACTTATTACTTTTTCATTTTTAGCATAAACTTTACCCATTTGTGAAGAATGCCCGCCACCAAAAATGGCATAAGGTTTAACCATTTCTGAAGAAAACCAGATACCACTCCCTCCTGCACGCGCATATAAATGCTTCATACTCTCAGGTTTAACCATTTCCGAAGAAAGCCAGATACAACTTTCTCTCTCCGGGGCTCTCTGCTCTGCCGTGTCACAACAGCATTAGGAAGCCATGGAAAACTTCAACGGAATCACAGGTGATGCATTAAGCAACGTTGTCGTCGGTCCTGTCATCCAACTGATGAAGCATGCTTTGGACGAGGAGGAAAACCATGAAATTCTTCAAACTGATTCGACACCTCTGGAAAATATTCTGCTCGATATTACCGCCATCTTCCAGGATCAAGAAGAAGCGGCCCATGAGACCTTCAAGATTTGGCTGCAACTGCTCCACAATTCTCTTACTGAAGCGAAAAGCATACTCCGTCGCTATGATCCACCACGACGACAACGGTATCTCGATTGTGTCATGTGCAACCCGGGGAGACTGTCCAAACAAGTCGAAGGATGGAAGGTATGTTTTAATTACCTATTTCGAGGCCTTCAAAGAGACTTTTCAATATTTGTAACTGCTCCTCAGATTTTCCAAAAAGATAAGATCCTATTAATGAGCGGAGAAGAGTCAGAAGCAGATGAATCAGAAGAGTCAGGGCAACCCCTCTCTGAAGATGAAGCGTGGATGTTGTTCAGGAGAATAGCTTTCAAAGACAACCCTGTTTCTCTAGATATAGAGCAGTATGCCAGGAATATTGCGGACGAGTGCAAATGTTTGCGGTTGCCCATAACCCTAGTAGCGGCAGCAATGATGGGAAAAACCGCATTAGATGAATGGAGGACTTCTTTATCTTCGATTAAAAATGCAGATCCATCTTCTCCAGATACTGATCTACATCAACGATTAATTAGATGGAGTTATGATGCTTTGCCCAATTCAAACATCAAGAATTGTTTCCTGTATTGTGCTATGTATAGGGAAAAAGAACGAATTTGTCTGGAGCAATTAGTGAAAATGTGGGTTGCAGAGGGTCTGGTCAGGAGCAGACAAGGGAGCCATTTAATGGACATGGCCATTGGCTTCAACTACGTTAACCTTCTGCTAGATCGTCGCTTGTTCCAAAATGCGCCGTTGGAGGCTCTGGCGCTGGAGCGTCCAGATGAGTTCAGATCTATGCGGGAATATCTGTAGCAACATATAAGAGTTCACGATGCTATTCGTCGCATGGCGATCAACATTGGCGAGGAGAAGGAGAATTGTGTATTCAAGGCATGCCAACGGCTGGAAAATTTCCCAGAGATTCAAAATGAGAATTGCAAGAGGATATCAGTTCAGGGAGATTATATTAAAAATCTGCCCACCGAGTTCACATGCCCAAAACTGGTGAGTCTCTTCTTAACTACAACTGATATTAGTGTGGTTCCATCAGAATTTCTAGTCAGCCTGCCGTCTCTCAAGGTTCTTATTCTGGCCGGTAAAGGCAGCGCACTAAGTTCAATCCTGTCGTCAGTGGGGCATCTAAAACAGCTTGAGTTTCTCGACATAAGAGGCCCGGAGATCGAGCATTTGCCTGAAGATATATGCCATCTTTCTGCCCTTCAATTTTTGGATCTTTCAAAGTGTTACTGGCTATGATCATTGCCATCTAACATTGGAGAACTTAAAAATCTCAAGTATCTTAATTTAGATGACTGTCATTACTTGAAGGTGATTCCACATGAAATCTTCCAACTTACTTCATTGAGCACACTCAACAAGATCACCCCACAGCAAGAAGAATCTGAAGCAAGCATTTGGAGTTTGAAGGGTCTCGGAAATCTGACGATCCTGAGAATACAGGTAAAGGTAAACGTGCAAGAGGGAAGAACGTCATCAGGGATTAAAGTGGGCATAATGGGAACCTGGTTGGAGATGAGGCACTTATGCTTGTGCTTTATTGGAGGATCTTCCTGGTCACGTTCCAGAGATTTTGTAATGGAGGATCTTTTTGGCGACATGCAGAATATGAGGAAGCTTCAAAGTTTCATCATGTACGGGTACCATGGGTTAAGTCTGCCGGATTACACTTACAAGTTTCAACATCTTCAATACCTAGAATTGTGTGACTGTCCCCATCCAAGGGAGCTCTCTCCCTTGGAGCGGTTGCCAAATTTGAAGTCTCTAAAGTTGAGACGCTGGCCCAATTTGAAGGAATTGGTTATAGGGAATTCTGGTAGGGCAATTGGATTTTTGAGGTTAAGTGTGTTGGTTATAAATGACCTACCCAAATTAGAAAGCATAGCGGGACCATTAAATAATGGTGTGGGGAATGACCTACCTAAACTTTGTATTTTAGCGGTACATCGATGTCCATCTCTGAATAGACTTCCCAAGGGATTGGAGAAACTAGTGAGTTTAACTTCATTATTTGGTAACGAAGATTGGTGGGAAAGCATCATATGGGAAGATGAGAATATGAAGGCCTCTCTTCAAAAATTATTTAAGAAGTGTAAGTGGCTGTGTTTTAAATTTTTTTAATTAAATGTTAGTGTGGTTAAATGGATGTAAGAGTTACTGTGCTTGTAATTTATTTTTTGAATATACTTCTTGTTTTTCTTAAACTTTGTTAACTTTTATTGTGACAGGGACGGCCGACCTAATCAACAATCAGTTTTTCATGTCGCTATTGTGGTAGTACCAAAAATCCCTGGAGGGGATGATGATGTTGTTGAAGAGGAAGATGGGGATGACGAATGATTATGATATTATTAAATGATAGTATTTTTAAAATCTTTGTGATATATAAAATAAATAAATAGTTTGATATTTAAAAAAATATAGAATAGATTATTTATTGTATATATGGACTTGAATTTTAGTAATAAAATTTAAGTTAATTATTTAGAATAAGTTGTTTGATTTAAAATATTTTTTAAATTGGAATGAAAAGAAAAAATTATGTTTTAATATTATAAAAATAAGTTGTAGTAAGAATATTTGAGGATGTGTCCCCGAGGTGTAGGACAATCGGTGAGGGAGTGTGTTGTTAAGCCACTCCGTGATGTTAAAGTCACCGGTTCGAAACTTGCGAGGACAAAAAATCCAACCATGTTAAGGGTTGGTGTGGCTCAGGCCGGGTGCGATCCCCGGGTGATTTTGACGGCTTAGATGCCCCTGAGTCGCGGTTTCTCAAGCCACAGGTTAATCGCAGGTCCTGCACAAATTAACAAAAAAAAAAAAAAAAAGAATATTTGAGGATGTAAAAGTGGATTATGTATTAGAAATAATAATTTCAACAATTCAAAATTGTAATTTCAGTAATTTCTAAAAAAATATAATTTTTACTTAATTGTAAAAAGAAGTGAAATACAAAAAATACAATACAGAAAAATACACTTATAAAAATACAATTATATATATATATATATATATTTTACCAAAATAAAGTTATATAAGTCATTTCAGTAATTTTTTTCCTTTTTTCAATCTCTTATTATTAATCTTATAAAATCACAAACTTTTAAAAAACTATAAAATTGAAAAAGATAAAGGTAAAGTTTATTATATATATATATATATAAATTAGATAGAATATTTTAATAATTTTTTATAATTGGGACTATTAAAGTTTTATGTAGTGGAGATTTTTATTATTTGGATGAAATGTTTAATTTAAATTGTTTTAAAAAATGTTTTTAGTCATATGACAGGTTTTTAATTTTCTTGGAGTTTAATTACCTTTTCTCTTTAAAATATGTTTTCTAGTTATATCATATGTTTTTAATTCATTATTTTGGATAGTACACTCCATCACCATGTTCTACATCACGGTGGCATGGTCTTTTAATATTATTCAAACAAATATTTTTTATTAATATTTTTCTAATTAACATATATAATTTATATATCCCTAATCAAGCATTTTGTTGACATTATTAATGATATTTCAGACATATACTTTATATTTATGAATTATCAAGCATAACAAAATTACAGCTAGAATTACTAATGTTTAGGTATGTAACATGGAATCATATAGAAAGATGAGTGTCCCTAAAATGGGAGAGTAGCTTGCATTTTGTAGGTTAAAGTCCACATCTCCTTCTATTTGATGTCTAGAAGTACTTTTTGAGAAGTATCTCCTTTCGTTGACATTCCTCTCTCTCTTGAGATTAGGTTCTAGCTCCTATGAAGAGATTCATGATGCCAATTTCTCTAATTCTTATGCAACCATATGTCGAGGACATAGAACCTTATTCCAATTGACTTAAGATATTTTTCCCCTTGAACTCACTCTCCCTTGTCAAAGGAAGGATTTCATTAATTTGTTGATTTCTTTTTGAATTGCAAAACATGATGATATAACTAAAATTTTTTTTGCTCCATTGCCAGTGAGGTGTTGAAACTACAAGGGAATGAACTTTCTTATATTATGGCTATAGAATACAGGGGTAGTCATGGTTGAAGGGGATATAATACCTTGCACATGTCTCTACATAGTTTTTCAATATTTGTTTTTAGATGCATGCATAAATAATCAATATATCTCTTGCAAATAATTTGCATCAATTACTCCATCCATGGGTGTTGTATCTGCATGTGTAATTTCCTTCATGTCTATCTACTTCAATGGTTGGGGTCCAAAAGTCAATGGCTAGGGTTGACATCACTAGAGATTCGATATGAATTGCGAATTGTAATATTTTAAAAACTATTTGATAATTATCTTTAGATCTTGATAGCAACGGTTCACCTTCTTTACAAGGGATGTTGTATAGGTGATAGAGTAGTATGGATGTAATGAACCAAGTAGCAAGAAAATAATGATACATATTATCATAATGTACGAGATGATGAACTGCTGATTCAATCTACAAGTTGAAGAAATACAAATGATTTGTTGTGCAATTCATGAGTATGATTAGAACTTTTTAGTCTGTTATCTCTTTAGAGGTACCTTGTTGGTTCGGCAAGGTCCCATCACCCCAACCAAGGTAAACGTCCCTGTACATGTTTTGTGTGATTGTGAGTGTGAACATCTAACAATCATATGTTGTAAATGATTTCAAATATATTTTAAGTTCAGTATAAGAATTACTTGCTTCTGAATCAGTGTGATTGATTAGACATTGGACATAGTAGATAGTTCCCTTTCCACTTCTGTAGGTTAACATTTTATTGACAAGAATTTGATGTGTGGAATTGCTAAGCAAGAAAAAGTAATTTTGAGTTTGCAAGTGTGGTATTTTTAGTGGGTATAGGAACCATAGGACTTTATCTCTTACATTCATGTTCCATATAATGAAGTCCCTCAATCATGTTGGTTGTTTCCTGTTCTAAAGAAGGTTTGATTGAATATAATAGAGTTGTGATTGATTTCTGTTTAAGAGTGACTAAATTTGATTGTTGATTATTGTTTTTCATTGCTACAGGAAACAAGGTCTTAAGTTCATCTTTCCATTTCATAAACCTGGAATGAATAGACTTGTCACCTAAGAAATAAAATTTTGATTGAGTGTTTGTTTGAGAATTTTTGTTATCGGTTTTCTCTTCTAAGTTTAAAGTCGTGTGAAGCATTCAGAAATTCTAGAAACATAGTATTATGTTATTAATTATTTCCTGCTTGAGCTAGATACATCAGACATAGTGAGGTTACCTATTCTCGACACATATAGTGTAACAACTCTTTTGATTATGAATCTCGGATTGACATATAAATGAGTGTAATATATTGAGGATATTTATACACCAACATTTTGGCGTCATTGTCCGAGAGTTGTAAACGAGAACAACCTCAAGGATTCGAAGTACATTTCAGAGACACTCATGTTTGCAGACTACAGAAAACATTATATGGACTCAAGCAAGCTCCAAGAGCTTGGTATGTTAGAATAGACATATATCTAATGAGACTTGGTTTCTCCAAAAGTAATGCAGATCCAAATCTTTACTACAAAGTCGTAAACAATGTTCCCGTGATTCTACTACTATATGTTGACTATCTATTCCTAATAGGTGAAGAGTCTCTCATCATCCAGTGCAAAAATGAATTAGCTTCTGAGTTTGATATGAAAGATCTTGGTCTCATGCATTATTACTTGGCACTGGAAGTATGGCAGAAGCGTGGTGAAGTATTCTTTGGACAAGGAAAGTATGCAATAAAGATTCTTCAGAAGTTTGGAATGATGGATTGCAAATTCATGGACACTCCTATGACCATAGATATAAGAAAAATAAAATATTCAAATTCTGATCTAGTAGATCCATCACTATATCGACAATTGATTGGGTCATTGATGTATTTGGTAAATACTCGACCAAATATTTGCTTTTCCGTGAACACACTAACCCAGTTCGAGGTGGAACCTACACATGAGCATTGGACAACTGCAAAGCATGTTCTAAGGTATATCCGTGGAACACTAAACTACGGTTTAAGATAAACATCCAACGATATACAACTTCATGGATTCATAGATTTAGATTGGGCAGGAAGTGCATAAGACAAAGAGTACTTTAGGGATGTGTTTCAGCTTGGGCTCCGCTATGATATCTTGGGGCAGTAGGAAACAAAAGTTTGTCGCACTCAGCACAACAAAAGTAGAATATATCGCAACATGTGAGGCATGTACAGAAGCAATATGGCTGAGAAAGTTGATTTTTGATTTATTTGATTAGGTTCCAGATTCGACCATAATACACTATGACAATCAGAGTTGTATAAGGCTATCAGAACACCCAGTGTTTCATGAACGGTCGAAAAACATTGAGATCAAATACTACTTTATTCAAGATAAAGTCTAGGAAGGAGAAGTAAAGCTCCAGTCTATCCCCACAGATGAGCATACAACAGATATCCTGACAAAGCCTTCGTCCAGAATAAAGTTTTCATATTTCTGAGACAAATTGGGGATCGTGGAAATAACTTCCTTAGTTGAAAGGGAAGAAAAGACTGTCCAGGTTGGGAGGGAGCACTGCGATATCTTTGAATTGAGGACAATGATTTTCAAGTTAGAAAAATGGTCCAACTTGGGCAGTTTCTTTCCAGTTCGGAAAGTGGTTAAGATTTTTGAAAATGGTCCAGATCGAATGGCCATTTTAGTAATGAAAATGGTCCAGATCGAATGGTCATTTTAGTAATGAAAATGGTTCGATGGATTGTTGATGTACCATAGACAACGATTTCCCATTGTGGTTAACATGGGGAATGGTCTAGGACAGTCTCTCTTCTTGAGGGTTACTCAAGAAGACTGGTCCGCCTCGTTAGACAATTATTCTTTCGAAGCTCACAGTGGTGAGTAGTTTCGAAGAATGGTCTGTTTTGGAGGTTGGTGCAAGATAGTCATTCCCTAGGGAAGATTCATTCTCTCCAGGTTGCAATTTGTTTAGTGCCAGAGGAATGGCCCATATAGGTGAAAGGTCCAGGTTCAACAATCAGGGACAAACATCCCTTAGGGCAGACTCATTCGCTTCAGGTTGCACTTTGTTTAGTGCCGAAGGAATGGCCCAGGATAGGGAATGGTCCAGGCTTAGAAATTGGGACAATTATTCTTCCTTGCTTGAGAAGAATAGTCCATATAGCCCATCATTGATGTTCTACTCTGAGAGCATATGCTCTTCCAGATCTCACAGATGTGAGTGGAAGAATGGCCCAAATGACTCGGTTTATATCATACCATTGTTTCTGTGCAGGTTGATATCAGTTGATATGTTGGAGACTGCATGTCTCCAGATAGTAGAGGTATACTACTGTGGTGGATATGTTCAACTGTTTGTGACTATGCGTCACAGATTGAGTAGTTGTGTACTACTATGGATACACACAATTGTGTTCTGTCATTTGACATTGTGCTAGTTGTCATGGAAATTATCCAGTTGGATAATAATGAGTGATGCTCCCAGTTGAATGGTCTGTTTGTGCTCAAGACCATTATCAGTTATACCTCCCTAGCTAGGAGGGAGTGTAGATATTATGGTATCTTCGAGAGGTATCAACCTCCATTGTGAACCTTTGTCGAGATTAGAATATTCCGGAAGCAAGATAAGAAGTGAATGCAACCCTAGAAGAGATGTCGACTAAGAGAGATAATTAATATGAATTAATTAGTACCCAGAATGAGAAGTGGATCCAGGTAGCTTGCCAGAGCCAGTATAAATACATGGAGCCAATTCTCATTTTACACAACTCTAAGAAATACAGAGAGTCACTTGTGCACACTGCAGTCTGGTAGTCTTGTGTGCAAGTTCCGGGGAAGGTGCTGCCGCCAGTTCTGAAGCCTATTGCTTCTATCTTTTGGGTTGGACTCTCTGATCAACTTTGGTTACTTATTGCTTGGTGCATTAGTCTTGCTTGGCTATTGGATTGCTACCAGGATTCTTCTCTCTGTCAAGGTCAAGGTGCTCGGAGTGTGTCTTCGGCCTATGGTTGGGTGACAGTAGTGATATTGTCTATGGTAAAACGAACACATTCTAACAAGGTCAACTTATATATAGAATAAAATAAATATATGAAGTTTGCAACTATTTTTATTGTTTTCTCCATGTATTTCATTGTTGTTTAAAGTTCAGTTATCATTGCAATTTATTTGTGCAATCAAACTAAACAATAAACCTAAAAAACAACTCAACAAGACACTGGTGTGAACTGTTTGACAAAACCCTTCAACCAAAAAATATAAAAAAAATGAAAAATTCCACATAGATCCACTTGGGATCTTACAGTGGTATCAAAGCTTTGAATCCTCCCAGCCAATGGGGATTTGCTGATGAAATGATACAACAGGAAGAAGAAAGACAAAGGGGAAGAGAAACCAGAAACATAGATGGAGGAAAGACAAGAAGATGTAGTGATAAGGAAGTACCATTGGAATTGGTAAAAATAGCACATGAACTACAACACTCTATTGATAAGACACAATTTATCATGCAACAACATTTGGATGATACACATGAGTGCTTATCCAGGGGACAGGCTGATCTCAAGTCAACTTTGACAGTTATTGAACAGGGACATGAATTCTTAGTTACTACATTGGAAGCATGGTTGGACATGATTGCACATCTTCTCATGCAGATGGTACATGGCAAGGAACCACAAAATAATGAAGGGAACAATGGGGCTAGTGGATCTAATGGAGGAGCGAGATATCACGCAGAGACTAGTCAGAAGGCCCACATTGAGGGGCAAAGTTTATTTGGGGCCACAAACAATAGGGTACTAGGGAGTAGCAGAGTCACGCCCAGGCCTTACATGCCAAGCTTCCTAGATGCATAACAACAAGATGCCCATGTCCCAAGATGTATGGAGATAGAGGACAACTTTGAAGAATATGAGAGGGAGTATGCAACATTGAGTGCAGGGTTCAAGAGACATGTTTCATTGGGAGAATATTGTAGAATCAAATATAGAGGTAAACCTAGGGACTTTCACAGGGGCAATATTGATTTGGGGCGCAAAGCAGGTAAAATGGAGATTCCCCCCTTTGATGGAGCAACAAAATCTTCTGCAAAGGCTTGGGTACAAAAATTTGATGCTTATCTACAACGAAATCCCACGATGGAGATGGATGCCATCAGATTTGCTACCTTATACTTGGAAGGTAAGGCCCATGAGTGGTGGTGCCATGGGATGACTAATTTGGGACATGCACACATTACTTCATATGCTTATTTCTCTCAAAGGCTCATAGACAGGTTTGATTAGGGAGATCCAAAACTTCATTTCTGTGAGCTCACGCAATTTAGTCACACAAGATCAATGGAGACATTCATTAAAGAGTTTCAGAGGTTAGTGGTCATTGTTCCAGATGACTACTTTGTGACATGCACACATTAATTCATATGCTTATTTCACTCATAGGCTCATAGACAGGTTTGATCAAGGAGATCCAAAGCTTCATTTCTGTGAGCTCACACAATTTAGGCAGACATGATCAATGGAGGCATTCATTGAAGAGTTTCAGAGGTTAGTGGTCATGGTTCCAGATGTGTTCGAATCCAGGTTGATGATGCTCTTCTCTGAGGGTCTGACAGAGCTATTGCGTGGATGGGTCAAGGATTTTAAGCCAAATACCCTTTAGGATGCGATTTGGAGGACTAGGGACTTGGAAGGGGCAACTTCAAAAAACAAATTCATTCCAAGGCCACAATTTTCTCCAAGAGGAAAATATCAAAGGGTTGTTGACAGAGGCAAGGGGAAACTTGATGAGGCTACAAGAAGGGAGTTGAGAAGGAAATGACTCTGCTATACCTGTAAAGAACCATGGGAGCTTGGGCATAGATGCATGGTAAAAGGAAAAATTCACTACATAGAGGTCCTTTTCGATAGTGAGGATGAAGATGATGTTGGACATCTTCAAAACATGGAGGTGACCCAAACAAAAGAGGAACCCATGCATGGGGAAGAAGAAGAAGATAACATGCGCAAGCATGCATGGATTAAAAAGGTTGTTATTGCATCCATTAGTGGGGTACCCAAATTCAACACTTTTAGGATGAAAGGAGTCCTCCAAGGACAAAGAGTCGATACTTATCGATGGTGGGGTTTCCCATAATTTCATTGATGCTGCATTGGTAAAGAAGAGACATCTTCCCATTGTTGAGTTTGAGGGATTCTTAATGGAGGTAGAAGGAGGACGCACCATGCCATGTGACAAGTATATTCCACATATGAGTCTTACCTTGGGCAGGTACAATTTGACACAAGATCTCTATGTGATGGACCTGCTAAACACCCATGTCATACTTGGGGTTCAATGGCTTACACCTTGGTTCCTATTACCACCAATTAAAAAACTATGGAGATGTCCTTCAATTCTGAAGAAGGAAAGAGGGTGAATTTGAAGGGGATGACGGAAAATACACGTAGGGTGGTCTCAACAAAGTGCATGGAGGCTATATTAAGGCGTGAGGACGTGGCTTATGCAACAAAGTGTTTAGTTTCGGTGCAAACCACTCATGAGGGGCACCAATGCTATTCCCAGGACATACAAAAAATACTTGGCAAACATGAAAGGGTATTTGGGAAAATTCCTCCTGGAAAACCATGAGATAGGGGTTTTGAGCACACCATTGAGCTAGAAGAAGGAGCTAAACCAATGATTACCACACCTTATCGACATATAAAAATGTTCAAGGATGAAATTGAAAAGGACATCAAAGAATTGTTGGACATGGGTCACATTAGGCCTAGCTCAAGCCCATTTGCATCTTTAGTTGTGTTGGTTAAGAAAAAAGATGGCACCATGAGAATGTGCATTGACTACAGGGCATTAAACAAGAAGACAATAATAAAAAAGTACTCCATTCCCAGGATTGATGAGTTGCTTGATGAGCTCCATGGCGCAATATACTTTTCAAAGATTGATCTTCGTTCAGGATATCATTAGATTCGGGTAAGGGAACATGATATTCATAAAATGACCTTTAGGTGTCATTATGGCCATTATGAGTTTCTAGTTATGCCTTTTGGGCTAACTAACACACCAACTACATTTCAATCTTGCGTGAACCATGTTGATGTTTTGGTAGTTGCGGGAGGTATTCCCTCCTGGGAAAACTTTTCTTAGAGAAGAAGAAGAAGAAGAGTCCAAGAAGTCAAAGGAAGACCATTGGACAGTTGAAGAACAACTAAGGAAAGAATAAAGTGAAATAGAAGACCACAAAAGAGAAGTCAGTCCACAAGAAATAATAATAAAGTGGAAATATAATTTCTAGGAAGAGAAGTCGGCCCACATAAATAATAAAGTAAATTTGAGACCCAGAATAACAAGTCGGCCCCAGAAAGACGCCCAAATTAGTATAAATACAAGTTTGGGTCAGTTCATTTGTACAATCACACAGTTCTCCTTCTGTAGTGCGTACAAGGTAGTTTCAGCTGCAACAATTTCACTATTTCTGGTTTTTGGTTCTCTTGGAGAGTGCACCCTACTTGGGAAGAATATTCTTGGTGGCTCTTGTTGGTTTCTCTTATGCGCTACCTCTGGAAGAGTTGTGTTAAGATTGTGTGGTGCTGCCCAGTTGCTTTGTGCCAGTTACAGTTGCAAATGTAGTTATAGTTGCAGTTGTAGTTACCAGTTGCTAGTTCTGTGGTATGCTATCTTGCTCTAGTGATGGGCTTATCTTGTGCCAATTTTGTGGTGCTACTCAGTTGTCTACCCTTTCTAGGGTTTCACAAGAAGAAGAAATATGTATTTGTTATCACGGTTTCTTCATTGTTGGCTTGCTCTTGTGAATAAAGCTTGTTCATGGTTGTATTGGATATTCTCTCTAAGAAAAGTTGGCTGGTTTTTTCCCCAAGTTTGGGGTTTTCCCAGGAAAAATCTTTGTTTTCTTGTGCTTGTTTTTCTGCTGCTTATATGTATATGGTTATTGAATGTTAAAATAAGATCAAAATGCTACGGTAAATCTAATGTTAACAAAACTAATGAAAATCTAACATGGAATCAGAGCAGGTTTCCTTCAGAACAGTCTAACCATTGGAAGGAAGATCGTGAGATTTGCCGTTGGACAGACCTAAACTTGTCAAGCTAATTGAGCACTTGTTATAAAGTTGTTGGGACAAATTTCATCATAGATCAACTCGCCTTGCCCTAGTGCACCTGCTACATCTCTTAGAATGACCTTATGTCAAAATTAGAAGACAAACTGAATGGTGTTACAAATCTCAGAGGTATGCACTTATATGTGTTTTTCAATCTATATAATTTAGCAGAGCATGAGGGTGTTTGCAGGAAATGTACATTTGGAAAGAGGACATTTATCCAATCAATGATAGTAGATCCAAAGGGATCTTAGATCTAGTGCTCTAAGAGGAAGTCCAAGAGTTCGAGGCAACATTGATGATGTCTTCTATAGTATATCACAACTCAAATGGGACAACAACAACAAGATTCCAAGTCACTGGTGATAGCTCTGAGAGGGAGCTATAATGACGGTTGCAGGAGGCAACAGATCAGATGATCTCTAGGTGAGACACAGAGAAGACTATCCAAACATAGAACCATGCACATGACTGTACACATCCATGTATCAAAAGAGAAGAGGATGAAGTTAAAACCTTCTGGCAAGAAGGGTACTTTTGCAAGATACAAAGTATCTCACATGGAGATTGATTGTAAGGAGCAGAAGGCTCCGAAGATGGCCGTATAGATCCCTCCGGTTCAATTTATCACTCTTCATATCAGAATGAAGAGTCAGTAGAGCCAGAAGGGTCTACCCAGAAATGTTGCAATGACTAGGAAGAGATCAACATGGTCCCATGATACTTTGCAGGATACATAGGGCATGCAATTATATGGAATTGATGATCCATATCATGAGGATGAGCAGATGGCTCCACCAGTGGTGAGGCGGGTGGCCCCACCAAGTACCAACTCAGAAGGAGTCAGATTTTAGAAGGAGTCAACCCTTAGGATCCAGTAGGGAGGAGCAACCTCCTAGTACAGTTCATATGATATCAAACTTAAGAGGAAGTCAACAGATGCAGAGGGAGAAGATGGCTCCGGAGATTATATAGAATCAGAGAGAGTCAAGCTTCAGAGGGAGCATGCAAACTCAGAGTGAGTATGATCTTAGAGAGAGTTAGTTGACTAAGATGAAGACTATATCATTCAGAGGAAGTTCCCCCTCAAATTCAAGTGGGAGAGAGAGATGTCTTGCAGGATTGACAGATAGGTGCCATGAATTGAGGAGGCTAGATCGAAGCTTCAGAGATTTCGAGGAGATATGAGACTTCCTGGGAGGATTCCCTTGTTTCAGTAGACCTTGCTACAATGACAGAGGAGACAACTAGTCAGAAGGACTGGGATATGGATTTTGCCTTAGTTCTAAAAAGAGCAAGAGGCCCCACAAGTTTTCCAGCTATGTAGTGCTGATGAGGAGGATCATTGATTCAAAACCTTCCACTTATGAGGAAGACGATAAGTAACAAGTGTGGAAGGATGCCATGATGGAAGAGTATCAACCCATAATGAAGAATGATGTGTGGGCAGTGGTTCCGAGACCAGAAGGGAAGTCAATGGTGAGTTTCAAGTGAATATACAAGATCAAACATGTTGCAAATGGCAGCATAAAGAAGTACAAAGCGAGATTTTTGGCTAGAATATTCTCCCAGAAAGAGGGAGAAAATTATGACAAGACACTCTCTTCAGTAGCCAGAAGAAGAGTACATAGAGTAGCCACAATATACATGAGAATGAGTCTCATGTCTACAAGTTGAAGAAAGCTTTGTACGAGCTTAAGCAGGCACCTAGGGCATGGTATGCTAGAACATACAGTTATTTGTTGAGCTTGGGGATGGTTGCCCCTTGATATTAAATGACTTGTTTGTTACAGGGGATGAATAGCTCACAGATGGGTGCAAGAGGGAGCTCACTTCATAGTTCGAAATGAAGGATCTGGATTTGATGGGATTAGAGGTGTGGTGGAGGCCAGATGAGATTTTCTTTAGCCAAGGAAAATATATACAGTTTAGATTCTGCAGAGATTCAGGATGATGGAATGCAAGTCCATGGCCACACCTATCTATGGTTATGAATTTGAAGCTCTTGAGTAATTAATATTCAAGTTTGGTTGATCCCACGATGTACAAACAATTGATTAGATCCTTGATGTACCTGGTTAACACCATGCCGGACATATGATTTGCAGTGAACACTTTGAGTCAGTACATGGTTGAACCTAGAAATGTACATTGGATATCAACAAAGCATGTGTTGAGATACCTACATGGTACAGTTGGATATGGACTTAGATATGTCTTGGATGGAGAAGTGAAATTGCAGGGATATACAGACTCTGACTGGGCAAAGAGTGTAGTGGACCGGAAAAGTACATCAGGATGTTGCTTCAGTTTGGGATCAGGTATGATCTAATGGTTGAGTAGAAAACAAAATTTAGTGGCACTCAGTACAACAAATGCAGAGTATATTGAAACCAATGTTGCAAGCCGTGAAGCAGTGTGGCTTTGGAAGTTGCTTGCAGGGTTATTTGATCTAGAGTTGGAGCCAACTTTGATACACTATGATAATCAAAGCTGTGTGAAGCTTTCAAAGAATCTTGTCTTTCATGACAAGTCAAAGCATATAGAGATCAAATAGCTTTACATCTGAGACATGGTATAGAGAGGAGTTGTGGATATCCGATACATATGCACATATGAGCAGATAACAAACATTCTCACCAAGCCTTTGTCTAGAGTAAAGTATGAGTACTTCATAGACAAGCTTGGTGTGATGAAAAATGTCCACCCTCGTTGAGAGGGAGGTGTGATGTTTCTCCTCTAGTATACTTCCCTTTGGAAAAGGGCTTCCCATATCAATCATGTAGAGTGACTGAGGAGTGATATGGTAGTCCTGCTCAATGGATTGGTGTGAATGAGACTACTAGGAGAGGAGAAACATCATAGCATAGTCGTGGAGACTATGAGAGTAGCTTCGTGCTACTAGATTCATCATGAGACTATAACTATGGTTGATGGCATGGTAGTAGCTGTGTGCTACTAGTTGATTGCTGCATAGTTATAGAGATTATCGACTATGACTATCACTGATGTCATGGTAGTCACTGTGTGCTACTAATTGGTTGCTGCATAGTCATAGGGACTGCAGACTATGATTATGGCTGATGGCATGGTTGTAGCTGTGTGCTACTAGTTGATTGCTGCATAATCATAGAGACTGTTGAATTGCATGGTGGTATCTTTTGTAGCTACCAGTTGATTGCAGGATATGACTATGGTTGATGGCATGGTAGTAGCTGTGTTCTACGAGTTGATTGTTGCATAGTCATAGAGTTTGTGACTATGGTTGATGGCATGGCAATAGTTGTGTGCTACTAGCTGATTGCTGCATAGTCACATAGATCATAACTATGGATGATGGCATGATAGTAGCTTAGTGCTACTAGTTGATTGTTGCATAGTTATGGAGATTTTGGACTGCATGGTAGTAGTCTTATGATTACTAGTGGATTGCAGATCATGACTATGGTTGATGGCATGTAGTATCCTAGTGCTGCTAGTTGATTGCTGCATAGTCACGAGAGACTACTAGATAGCATGGTAGTAGCTTAGTGCTACTAGTTGATTGCGGCATAGTCTTGAGAGACTACTAGATAGCATGGTAGTAACTTAGTGCTACTAGTTGATTGCTATGTAGTCGTGACAACATGGTGGTAGCTTTGAGCTACTAGTCAATTGCTAGAGAGTATGGTAGTAGTTTAGTGCTACTAGTTGATTGCAACATAGTCATATAGACTATGGAAAATGATGGAGCTATTGATGGCATGGTGGTATCAGTGGGGATACTAGATGATTGCAGAGTAATCAATGTACTACTAGAAGAAAACATCGTGGAAGAATACCTCCCTAGCTAAGAGGGAGTGTTGATGTATAGCTACACAGGGTATTCTCTCCTAAACAAATTTTCTTAGAGAAGAAGAAGATTCTAAGAAGTCAAAGGAAGACCATTGAACAATTGAAGAAAACCCAGGAAAAAAATAAAGTGAAATATAAGACCATAGAAGATAAGTCTACCCACAAGAAATAATAATAAAGTGGAAATATAATTTCCAGGAAGAGAAGTCGGCCCACAAAAATAATAAAGTAAATTTGAAGACACAAAATAATAAGTCGGCCCTAGACATGCGCTCAGATTAGTATAACTACAAGTCTGGGTCAGTTCATTTGTACAATCACACAGTTCTCCTTCTGTAGTGCGCACAAGGCAGTTTGAGTTGCAGTTCCAACAATTTCACTATTTTCTCGTTTCTGGTTCTCTTGGAGAGCATGCCCTACTTGGGAAGGATATCATTGGTGGCTCTTAGTGGTTTCTCTTGTGCGATACCTATGGAAGAGTTGCGCTAAGATTGTGTGGTGCTGCCCAGTTGCTTCATGCTAGTTATAGTTGCAGTGCCAATTGTAGTTGCAGTTGTAGTTGCCAGTTGCCAGTTATGTGGTGCACTATCTTGCTCTAGTGATGCGCCTATCTTGTGCTAGTTCTATGGTGCTACTCAGTTGTCTACCCTCGCAAGGGTTTGACAAGAAGAAGATATAAGTATTTGTTATCAGGGTTTCTTCATTGTTTGTTTGCTCTTGTGAATAGAGCTTGTTCATGGGTGTATTGGAATATTCTCTTTAAGAAACGTTGGTTGGTTTTTCCCCAGAGTTTGGGGTATTCCCAGGATAAATCATTGTCTTCTTGTGCTTGTTTATCTATTGCTTATATGTATATGACTATTGAATGTTAAAAAAAGATCAAAATGGTACGATAAATCTAATGTTAACAAAACTAATGAAAATCTAACAAACCACATATTTAATAAGCAGTTGAGGAAGTATCTCTTGGATTTCTTTGATGATTTGATAATCTATAGTAAAACTTGGGAAGATCACCTCAAACATTTGGATCAAACTTTGAGCATCATTGAGGAGCAATCCTTGTATGCCAAGGAGTCTAAATGTGAGTTTGGTATGATATAGGTATTGTATTTGGGGCATATCATTGGAGTAAAGGGGGTACAGGTTCATCAGGAAAAGATACAAACCATCTTGGATTGGCCAACACCCAGGAACATCACAGAGCTACAAGGATTTCTTGGTATTTGCACCTATTATAGGAGGTTTGTTAAAGGGTTTTCAAAAATTTTTGCACCTTGACTAATTTGACGAGGGAAGGAGCATTCAAGTGGACTAAAGTAGCTCAACAAAATTTTGACAAAATGAAAAAGGTCACAAGCACTTGCCCAGTCCTAGCATTATCGGATTTTTCTTAGCCCTTCATACTAGAGCATGACATATGAGGGGAAGGAATTGGGGTGATCCTCATGTAGAACATACCTCCTATTGCCTTTGAGAGCAGAAAACTAAGGGTACCTGAGTCACTATACACTATATATGATAAGGATATGCTAGCTATCATGTATGCGCTAGCTAAGTTCAGAAAATACTTGGTGGGAGCCAAGTTTATAGTCAAAACATATCAAAACAACCTTAAATATTTTTTGGAGCAAAAGGACCTCCATGAAAGGAAACAAAAGTGGGTAAGAAAAATCCAACCCTATGATTTTGACATAGAATTTGTCAAAGGGAAGAATAATGTGGTAGCATATGCATTATCTAGGAGGCCTGCAACTTATGCTTTATCATAAATTTTGGTTGAATGGAAATCACATCTATTAGTAGAATACTCCAAAAACAAGTTTGCTTGTGAGATTATGGATGGGAAAATTCAGGATGAGAGATTTAAGATTCTAGATGACCTCATCTACTATAAGGGAAGGATTTATGTAGTGTCATAATCCAAATTTAAGGAAAGGGTGCTAAGAGCATTTCATGATTCACCACTAGCAGGGAACCAAGGGTTTCTCAAAACTTACAGGAAAATCAGAGAAAGATTTGCATGGAAGGGCCTCAAAGAAGATGTCACGCACTATGTTAGAGAGTGCACAACGTGTCAACAAAACAAGGTTGAGCACACTCATCCAACAAGTTTGTTACATCCACTTCCTATTCCAATACAAAAATGGGAAAGTTTATCTATGGATTTCATCACAGGTTTGCCTAAGGTGCAGGGAAAGGATGACATCTTTGTAGTTTTGGATCGATTGACCAAGTTTTCACATTTCTTCACCATATCCATGGAGTATAGCTCATCTCAGGTAGCAAAGTTTTTCTTCAAAGAAGTTTTTAGGTTGCATGGGTTGCCCAAGAATATTGTGAGTGGCAGGGATAACAGGGTTGTTGGAAGCAGGCCGAAGTGGGAAATAAAGCGTGCATAAAGAAGAATGACAACTGGAAGAGAAATCGTGGGAAAGAAAGCATGCAGGAGGAAAGCGACAACTGGAAAGAAGCACATCACGCGCGTATGCAAGAAGGAGGCGACAACTGGAAGGAAGCAATGAATGCATGCGGAGGAAGACCTAACGATAGGAGGGTTAGGGTTTTTGAAAGGTTTTTGTGTAAATGGCTGAAGAGCCCGATAGATATAAATATAGATACGAAGGTATCATAGAAGAGTTCAGAGAGGTTCGCTAAGGTTGAGATTTACTACAATTGTAGAGTTGAGATTGTTTCTATGCAATTTTTTTGATTATATGTACTATTTTTGTGAAGCAAGAGAGCTAAGCGGAAGAGAAAAAGTATATCTCGAGGATTAGATCGCAGGCTAAGGAGCTTGGTGTGATCTAGTTTGTCTCACAGAGATCTTACCCATCTGAGGAGAGTTGTAAGCACAGGGTGCGAGAATTGCAGAACTGCTATAATAAGAGAGCCAAGAGCCAAATATTTGTGGACGTAGCCCAGGAGGGGGTGAACCACGGTAATACCCATGTAATGTGACAAATGCATGCATATATTTGTCATATATTTAGGAGTTAAATGATGTATGCAATGAATGAATGAGTTATTATATTTCTTGGTTAATTGCCGTGGGAATATAGCGAAGAGACACCATGGAGGTTAAAATATAAAAGAGGATAATAGTAGTTCGTAACATAAATCATAATTAATGGCCTCGAACACAGATCCCCTATCTCATTCTCAATCCTAGGCTGTAAACACCCAAGTCTTACAGCCACCCATTTAAAGCTATCTCGGGTGAGACTGCGCAGTGCGCTCTGTGTACTGTGTTTCCTTCTGGTTTACCAGAAGGGCCGATAGTTTTTATGCTTTGTTGGTACCCTTAAAGATATGAACTCTAGGTCTACGACGTGGTAGGAGAGAGAAGCTGTCTAGCTCTACCAACAAATGGTTCCGTTGCCGTTGTAAGAGGAACAAGAGAGGACTGAGTAGATGAGATAGAATGCATGGGAAAAGAATGAGTGAAACCAGAAGACCGCTCAACCACTAGAAGGGAATGTTGAGACCGTGGAACCCCATGAAAACAAAAATCGAAGGCTTGTTGAGAACTAAAGAACTAGAGTTAGCCCAGAAGGAAAATAGAAACCCTAGCCTCACACCTCGCAAATATCTGGATAAATACATGTTTACGGATTTACACGAAGTCTTTTTCTGTGATTTTCCCCACCTACTGCAGGAGTGGATACTAAAGTTGAAATATAACCACGCGACGAATCGGATCCGACAACTCGATTGGACCCTGATACAGATTGGGCAGTTACAACAGGTGAACAACAAATTCAACCGTGCAATCGACTTTTGGCTTGACAGTATTGTGGCAGGCTTCATCACAGAGTTTGCAGTTGACACAACGAAGTCATACATCACAGCAGAACAAAAATTTATACGTGGACCTCATGGAAGGTACATTCGATCACTGTATACCTCTATTAAAATACTGGTATATAACAAAGGTGTAATAACAATGGAATAAAACAACTAGACTTCCCTGCGTGCATGGGGGAAGGGGGAAAACACTGACAGAGGGAGGATAAATGGTCGAAGGTGAGGATAAAGGCACGAAGGAGGAGGAATTCTTGGACCCGATCTTGATGGATGACGACCAGCTTAAGTGGATCCTGGCGTCACCAGGAATGACGACACGCGGAGTACCCTACCAATATAAGGTGAATACCAAGAAAAGAGCCGTAACCGCGAGGGAGGGCCTGGAAAGCGATGAATAAGAGGTAGATGATCTCTAGTCTATGGAGCAGATTGAGGAAATCTTGCGTGCAACCTATGAGAGGAAAACAACAGGCCCGAGAACAGGAGGAGAAGATAACCATCATTTCCATATTAATGTCAGTGTGGAACCCATCAACCCATGTGCGACCAATACACCAAAGAGAACACCACCGTTTAGACAACCAAAGTTCGGAGGAAGTCCGATAGTAAGAAGTACATATACCATAGGAGCAACAACTGGAGGAGCCAGTTCAGGCAGTACTAGTCAAGTATCTACACCGCGCGACGGAGGTAGCAATTCAGTATTTAGAATGGCAGGACATGACCCCATGATCAGATTACCAAAATTTTGAGGAGAAGCAACAGAAGACCTTGAGAAGCATTTGTTTATTTGTGCAAAGATCTAGGAGGCAAAACAGATCACTGATGAAGATACCAAACTTGCACAGTTAGCGATCACACTAAGAGACCATGCACTAGACTGGTACATGAGTCTAGACACGAACAGTGCCCCTGGGACGACGAGGACACTGTCAGACATTAAGAAGCTACTGATTAATGAGTTCCAGAAGCTGAGCTCAGGGGATCAGTACATGAATGAAATGATCGAGATCAGACAGAAACCAAGAGAGTCTGTATGGGAGATTGACCAAAGATTCAAGTGTTTGAAGGGGAAGTTAAAATACCTTATGACCGAGATGCAACACTGACACCTGTTTATCAGCTCACTACTCCCACACCTAAAATATCCCTTACGACAACATAAATTTTAGATGCAGGTTGAGGCTCTACAGGAAGCCTTGCAGCTGGAAGAGAACCAATACTAGTAGACGGACCCAGCTATTGAAGAATTGAAGGAGGATTTGAAGAACCTAACATTTCAATTGAATAAGAATAAGAACAAGGAAAAATGAGAAGCCGTTTGGTGCACCACATGCAGGACGGAAGGACACCATCAGAACGAATGTCCAACATTCGCGTAGTATATGGAAACAAGCATGCCAAACCCGCTACCACAGGGAGGATTATGGTGTGAAATATGCAAGAAACCAGGTCATGAACCTTATCACTGCACGATGATGCATAAGTACCAGACAGTTCCAAATAATTCTTATTGCACCTTTTGTAAGTCAATAGGCCACGACGACAAAGATTGCAGAACTATGGAGCTGATGCAGGAAAGAACATCAGATGCATACAGAGTACAGGCCGAAATGATGACTGGGCAAGCAGTGCCACAATTCAATCAAGCCCCAGCTCCATACAAAACTGCGCAACAACCATACAACAACGCACAACCACATTACAACCCGACGCAACCCCAGTATAATACTGCGCAGTATAATCAGGCACCACCATATAATGCGCCGAGAGGGAACCGAGCAGGCTATCGAGGAGGAGGATGAACCATAGGAGGTTTCAGACGTGGCAGGGGACCAATCACATGTCACAACTGTAAGCAATCGGGACATTATGCACGAGAATGGCCACAGCTGCCAACAACCTGTATGTATTGTCGTGCATCGGATCACGAGACATAGGAATGCCTGACACTATTAGTAAAGATCCAGGAAAAAAGGAACTAGAACAACCAGAGTGTTCAATGGATTTCAGTCGAAGCAAGGGAGGATTGACGAAACATCAACATAGTCACCCATGGAGGAACAAAGATAGGAAATGACACAGTCCGACAAGAGCCTGTATAGAACCAATGGGTAAAGAAGAACACCGAACCAAGGAAGTAGTTCGACGCGCCCAAAAAAAATGAGACTTTTAAGGAAGCTAGACAAAAATTTCAGAAGAGGGACACAACGTCGACTTCCACTACGCAACCAGCCCATGAATCCCCATAATACGAAATGCCGCCATCATTGGATCATACCAAAGGAATGCCACTCGAGGGACAAGTAAGTACTATCAAAGACTTTTTGGAGTCATGCATCAAAATGTTAAGTGATCCTTCATCTGTGAAAATATTGCAAAACATCCTAGAGAAATGTAGCAACGAGACGGAACAAAAGCTAGAACTGAAAATTGTCAATCATCTACACACAAGAAGAAGAACAAGTAGGGAATTTAGATTGAATGCTAACATTAGGGATTTCAATATGAGAGATGTCATACTCGACCTAGGATCTAAAGTGAATGTGCTACCCAAGAAAACCTGGCAATGCATGGGAGAGCCAACATTGGGATATTCAAATGTCCAACTAAAACTAACAAACCAACATTGGGTC
The DNA here is from genome assembly GCA_032191745.1 of Picea mariana. Taxonomy (NCBI): domain Eukaryota; kingdom Viridiplantae; phylum Streptophyta; class Pinopsida; order Pinales; family Pinaceae; genus Picea; species Picea mariana. The sequence continues at coordinate 291,623 of JASDQU010102037.1, forward strand.
CTACCAATAGGGAGACTGAAAGGAGTAACAGTAGATCTTGATGGTGTGCGCACTAAAGCAGATTTTGAAGTCATCGAAATAGTAGATGGCACAACACCATACCCGACACTACTCGGTCTGGATTGGGCGTTTGACAACCAGACCATAATTAATTTGAAGACAAGGAAAATGACATTTGAATTCAGAGATTACAGGGTCATAGCACCACTAGATCCGTTGGAAGGGGAGAGGTTCGTAGAACCCAGTTGCCTGGACTTAGAGGAAATCGGCTAGTTGTACAGAACAACTGCGCGCGAGGAGGATTATGTAAACCCAACTGCAGACAGGGTACTCAGTTGGCGCAGTATTACTTCATGCGCAATAGATTCAGACACTGGGTTAGAAAACTGGCAGCAAATACTACACGAAGTATCCACGAGAATATGTGCAAGAATAAACCGCGTAGTATGGTGGATAGGCATAGAAATCAAAGAACCACCCAATTTCCACAGACTAAATGATTTGAAAACATTCTTCACACTATATGAAGATGAAGTACTAGAGAACCAGAGGCTACTAGCACTGGAGTTAGCACTCAAGGCCACACCCGTGAGATGGTGGGGTGCACACAAGGAGACTATCACAAACTGGTACCAATGTAAGCGGTTACTGCGCATAAGGTTTGGCGCAGAACAAAAAAACAATAAACAATGGAGATATGAAGGACTAGGAACACCAACGACACACTTGGAGGAGTGAGAAACGACGTGGAAATTGACACCACCAGAGGAATGGCCTCACCACTTTATTAACACTTTAGAAGGCATACCAATGAACTGGTATACAGATCAGGAACTGCGCAAAGGAATTACAACGGTGACATTGCAACATAAGTTTACCATCACTTTCTCATTTGAGCATGAGAACCCCAACATAGATGTAGCCCTGAAAGGGATCAGAGGAGTCATATTCATTGAAGAACCGTAAATATAACTTATTATCGAAGAGAAACAACGAAATAAGAGACAGTCAAGGGACTACTGTCATGTTACCAGGTATAGGAGGAAGCACCAGACGAAGATGATCCGCGCGACATTCAGATTGAAGAAGTGGAAGGTGAAAGAGATGTGAAGGGACCACCCATAGAATCCGAAGTTATTTCCACACCAATCAAGGTAAATAAAGTTAACATCGAAACAATGGAACATCACAAATGGCCAACATTGAAGACTACTGGGATGAGCCAACAGTAGAAAGCATTACCGAGTTGTTGCGCGAATACAACCACTTATTTCCTACAACATTTACAGAGATGAAAGGTATAGCAGGAGAACTGGGAGAGATGAAAATACCTCTCAGACCCTGTTATCCCCACTTTTTGGGGATAACTAGGAGATCATGTCTCGAGGTCCACAGGTCCTAGACATGGAGTACCGAGAGAAGGATTGACCTGAGCATAGCCCTAGAGGGCCCTAGAGGGCTAATGTTTTTCTCCAGGATGTTTCATTTGCCCTAGAAAGGGCTAGCGCCTCCCTTAGAGGGGATTTTACTCTCTTTTATGCTTATTTAGGGTTTTTATTTGACAATTTAATGTAAAACAATATGATTTTGATAATTTGGTATTGTCAGCCTTTTACTTGACCTAAAATGTAAAATTAGGTCAAGGTTTTGTATAAATGAGAGATTTTCACTCTCATTTTATCATCAGAACTTACTCACTCATTAGTGAGGTCTTATTTTGGCACCCTATCTTGGGTCTTTGGCTGAATTAAGTGATGCACACTTGTTGAAGGAAGAGATTTTTGGCATTTATGGTATTTCTCTTGATGGAAGGTGTTACAACTAAGGTTTGCTTGGTCATTTCTTGGTGATTTGTAAGTATTTTTCTGCAAAACTTCTTAAATGACTTGTTGTAGTTCAATTTCTTGCATTTGTTTGTAAATATTGCTGAATCAAAACCCTAGGGGACAAGCACACAAGTAGGTCATTGTCTCATGTCCCTTGATAGAGAAACCTTAAGCCATTGTGGAGGGAAGAAAGAGCCTAGCCTTAGCTACACTCCTATTTTCTCTCCCTATTGCTAGCCATACTATTCTGAAGCCAAGAAGAGTGAGACGTCCCTGGCTTAGGTCTACTACACTAGGGCCGTACTCTTTCTAGGGTTTGCTGAAAGGCCTTGCTTTAGCAACACCTCCCTCATCAAACCCTATTGTTTTGGTTATATTTTGTTATTATTGAGCTAGTTGTTTGCCAGGAATGAGGAGAGAGCACAAGGCCTTGCTTTAGCAACACCAGAGTGAGCCTCTCTCCCCTAGGGTTCCGATTTTGAGGCCCTACTTTAACAACACTTCAAAACTTTTCCCTGTAGTCCTTGAAATCTTGCCTCCTTCAACTTGTGCATCCTTCACTTATGACTCCATTAAACCGTAAGGCACTGATCTAAGACCTCAAACATTGAAGTAGAACTTGATCTAAACACTCTCAAAGCTTTTGAATTGAAACCCTAACTACACTAACCCTAGCTCTAGCTAACCCTACTAACCCTAAGTTGCTGACGTCATTATTGGATATTTCATCTTTATTGCAGAAACGTTTCATCTTGTGAGCAATTGAATGTGGTTTTAGGCATAAATTGAGTAAAGTGTTGGTTTATTACAGTGAATGCCACATCATTCTAATAATTATTGATCAAGTGATATGCTTTTTACTGCTATTGATAAACATTGACTCCGTCAATATTTATATTCAAATTGCTTATAAGTTCATAAGATAGTTCTTGATTGATATGAAGTACTAACCTATTGAAATAGATTGCACGTACCATTTTGCTGTTGTCTTGTTCTAGGCAGGTACATTTCTTTGGGTTTTAATTTATTATTGGCTATTTAGCTGGGAACATCTAAATGGTGGTGATCTGTGAAAGGGGAAACTTGTCATTGTCTGCTTATCCTTTATCCTCTTTAAAGCCCCAGGTCACCGGGGACGTCTCCCCTGGGCCTCACCTCCCTAAAGAGAAAGAACCATCCTATCGTGGTGACATTGGGTGGGATAGGTTCCTGTGACGCCAGTTTGGCCCTCTACCTTATAGTCTTTTCTCCTAGCTACAAACTGTGCGATAACATTTTGGCACCATTGCTGTGGAACACTGAGTCAATTCTCCTCGGACAACAAATATTTTTGTTAAGCCTTGCCTCAGAACCTTATCTTACAAGCTTACTTGGCAACTCCACTAGGGTGTTTTTCTTATTTCTTTGATAGTTTCAAGAAAACTATCTGGCGACTCCATTGATGACGAAGCCAACAATGAATTCACAATGGAATCTTGGGAAATACAAGCCTTTAGACATGAGTAACATCCTGGGGTACCCTCAACAAATGCCCTTTCAATACGTAAATTTGCTCCCTGGATTCTCTGGTGGTGATAGAGAAAGAGCTGACTATCACATGAGAAATTTCTGGAATTTATTCCTATCCTACCCGGTCGATGATTATGCTGAAGACGTGGTCATGAAACTTTTCTCTGCCATGCTTTGTTACAATTCCAAAGAATGGTATGATAACCTTACCGAGGCTAGCATCACGACTATGGAGCAATTTGAGAAAATTTTTCTTGAGAGATGGGGTATCCAACAAGAAGACATCCCAGTACTATTAGAAGAACTCAAGAACATAAGACAAGCCGAGGATGAAACTGTCATAGACTTCCAGATTAGATTTGAGAACATGCTATATCAGATTCCTGAGAGTCATCATACCGAGGAGAGATACCTAGTCCATCTCTTTACTCGTGCACTTTTGGGATATTTGAGTTTCCCTCTTGATAAAATAACCCCAAGGACACTCGATGAAGCTTACTACATGGCTGTAGTGATTGAGGAGAAGATCTCCTCGTTTGATATAGGATGCCTCTTCACCTTAAGTACTCTCAATGGAGAGAATTTGTTTACCCTTGAGAGCTTCATCATTGATCTCCAAGAAGAAGGGGAACAAACCACAGATCGACGAGGGATTGCTGAAGAAATAGTTGAGGAGTCAGAACCCAATAAGGAAGTATCAACATGCCCTCCTCCTCTTGATGAAGCGATTCATAAGACTTCTCCACCTGCACAACAACAAGAGGATAAGGTTAGTTTCTTTCCTTTTTCAGGATTTTGATGATACCTTATTCCATGATTCAGGCAATGATGGAGAAATAGAATCCCCAAATGAAGAGCATCTTCCTTGCTGCACGACCAAGGAAGAAAGGGATACTCATGAGGATAAGACAGTAATGCATGTTAAAGATACCCAAGTCCTCGAAGCTCATGCACAAGAAGAAAAGGTAGGTTACCCTCCTCTCCAAGATTTCGATGATTGTCTACTTTATGATTTGGGAAAAGAAGAGGAAATGGGTGAGCTTTTGAATGTTTTGAACCCTCCATGTTATGATACTGACATAGTTGATTTTGATGAGTTGATACATGTTGGGAGACGTAGGTGGGATGCAGTTGGTTATGATATGGATCCTATCTATGACATAAATAGTCATCTCCAAGTGTTACCTTTGCAATTATCACAACAAGCTCTTGACCAGTGGCAACAAGGAGATGAGATTTTTACCGATGCTCCCCAAAAACCCAAGGTTGACCAAGTACAATATTTGCTTGATGATTTTCGGTCTTACCTTGAGGCCTTTGATGAGTACTCCTTCGAGGACTTAGATTTACCCCATGAAGATGACTATCAACCACCACTATGCTCAGATTTTGATAGGAGTAAGAATATTGTTTGCCTAAAGAAGGATTTGCATGACCTTTTTCCCCATCTACCTCTTATTACCTTACCTTGCTATATCATCAAAGGTGTAGTTGGGAATTGTACGTTTTGCATTGAGTTTCCTGTGAAGCAAACCCGAGAATCCAAGGATTGGTTGAAAACTACAGATTTCAGTCTATTATCTCATTTTTTCAACTTTCCCTTGAGAGTTTTCCAGTCATCTGCTAGATCTTTGTCGATCCCCTCCCAGGCTTCAGAGCATGAGGACGTCCTAGGTAGGAAGTTTGCAGACCTCTTGAGCCAGTATTCTGAACCGTGGAATTTTCATGACCCCTTCCAAAGGTGGATTGAGTACTTTCCTCAGAGATGGACTTGGTGAGATTTTATCCCTCCCACCCGCCTCCATGAGTTAGACTTTATGATTTTCGATGATATGATACATGCTCTAACCCATGTCATTTTGGTGCTTGATTTGTCACTGTTCTAGTTTATGATGAAGCACAAAGGCAGGTATTGTGGGACATTGCTGGATTGGATTCACTGGTTGTTTGACTACACCCACATCCGACCAACAGGTAAGTACAGGTAAGTAGTTCGCCTTACACTATTGATTGCTTTACTTCAATCCATATATAGATATCTATGTTGGGGTGGAATTACCACCAAAATTTTGCTACTGATACTTCTATTGAGTTTGAGCAAGTTTGCAGGTTATGCCAGAGATGCCCAGATTCTCATGCGCTCTACGGTGAGCACATGTCCCCGAGTTGGACCCAGATGTTATCCCCACTTTTTAGGGATAACTAGGAGATCATGTCTCGAGGCCCACAGGTCCTAGACATGGAGTACCGAGAGAAAAATTGACATGAGCTTAGCCCTGGGGGGCCCATCTTTTTCTCCCATCATCTTTTGTCTTGACAACAACAACAACATCCATCACCATCAGATTGGTCTTGTGTCAGAAGAGGTTCTTGCTCCATGAGGTAATTGGTCCAGGTATCATGGTATGTGTCACTTTTGATCATTGAAACCTTTAAATATATGGATTTGGTTCCTCTTATCTCTAACAACTGCTTGGATCTTACATTTTCTCACTTGACCATGTTTGGGGGGATATACAGGGTGCCCTAGCAAGCCTGTGTCTGTAGGTTTAGGTTTTCCACTGGGGATATTTCTGAAAAGCCATCGTACGCTCCCATCATAGCACCACTGTTACATCTTGTTCCCGCTCACCTATCCCATTCCCCTTGTCCAGGCATTGGGTTGAACTATTTTAGGACTGCACCTTACCTCGTGGGAAGAAGGGGCTAAAGGCCCAGAAGGTAAAAGCAAACTGGTAAAAGATAAAATCCTAAAAATGAACCTCGAGATGCTTCGTCCCGGGATCCCCGAGAAAGAAATAAAAAGATTCTCAACAAGAAACAAGAGGGACCCTAAGGAATAATAAAACAAGACCTAATCAAAGGATAAGGGGTCTCATCACTAGCCAACCTATTAGGTCCATGGGTACCTAGCATTATGACATTGCCACCGATTGGTTACCACGCCAGGGCAGTGACTCTTGGTTGTATGGCCAAGGGAAAGGAGGTCTCATCACGAGCCAACCTTCTCATCTATGTGGAAGTACTTGTCGATAACGCTGTCAGCTCTGGTCACCATGCCAAGGCAGTGTCCCCTGATTATATTTTGAACAAAAAGCAAATAAAAGAATAAAAAGAATAAAAAGAATAAAGGCAAGGATGGGCTTGGAAAAAATGCATCCATGACAGGGACAACTTGCCTTCTACAAATGGCACCCATTGGTAACATCTTTTCACCCTTGGCCATCATTGCACCCACATGATTGGACATCCCCTAACCATACCACCCACTTGCATGGCTTGGAAGAGGTCTTTCTGGGAACTTTCCTTTTTCTGTGGATACTAGCCCAATAGGAAGCCTTGTCCTTTTCCCCAGACTTGTATTGCAAGCTTGTGTAACGTCTTTGAGCTATTAATTGATGTATTAGGGATTTTATGCATGTGTTTAATAATATTAATGACGAAATGTGATTAACATTGCCATGATCCCTGTGACTGATGAGCCCATGGAGGGCATAGCCTTTGATGTGCAGGACCATACCCGATGGACAGGTACCATTTGGACCGGTACACATGGGGAGATGATCAGTTCGGACCTCCATGGGGCTAAAGAGCCCACCAGATGGATTCTGAGTCCCCATCAGGGGGTAGAGACGGGACAGAGGTTGATCCAAGTCTTTTCACCAAAGAAGAGGACATTTCACCAGAGGCACCTCGTCATAGCTTAGGCTAGGGGGGTGAGCCCTTTTCACTGAGAAGTTGGCCTTGGAAGGCCCAGGACATCGCCTTTGATGACCATGACATCATCCAGCCTATTGGACGTCGTTGGAGGCAAACTGGGAAGCAATGGCACGTGTGGCATGTTGGAGAAGCCCCTGGAGGGATAATGTTTTGCTCCAGGATGTTTCATTTGCCCTAGAAAGGCCTAGCGCCTCCCTTAGAGGGGATTTTACTCTATTTTCTACTTATTTAGGGTTTTTATTTGACAATTTAATGTAAAACAATATGATTTTGATAATTTGGCCTTGTCGGCCTTTTACTTGACCTAAAATGTAAAATTAGGTCAAGGTTTTATATGAATGAGAGATTTTCACTCTCATTTTATCATCAGAACTTACTCACTCATTAGTCAGGTTTGATTTTGGTGCCCTATCTTGGGTCTTTGGCTGAATTAAGTGATGCACACTTGTTGAAGGAAGAGATTTTTGGCATTTATGGTGTTTCTCTTGAAGGAAGGTATTACAACTAGGGTTTGCATGGTCATTTCTTGGTGATTTGTAAGTATTTTTCTGCAAAAATTCTTAAATGAATGGTTGTAGTTCAATTTCTTGCATTTGTTTATAAATATTGCTGAATCAAAACCCCAGGGGACAAGCACACAAGTAGGTCATTTTCTCATGTCCCCTGATTGAGAAACCTTAAGACATTGTGGAGGGAAGAAAGAGCCTAGCCTTAGCTACACTCCTATTTTCTCTCCCTATTGCTAGCCGTACTATTCTAAAGCCAAGAAGAGTGAGACGTCCCTGGCCTAGGTCTACTACATTAGGGCCATACTCTTTCTAGGGTTTACTGAAAGGCCTTGATTTAGCAACACCTCCCTCATCAAACCCTCTTGTTTTGGTTATATTTTGTTATTATTGAGCTAGCCGTTTGCTGGCAAGGAGGAGAGAGCACGAGGCCTTTCTTTAACAACACCGGAGTGAGCCTCTCTCCCTTAGGGTTCTGATTTTGAGGCCCTACTTTAGTAGTACTTTAAAACTTTCCCCTCTAGTCCTTGAAATCTTGCCTCGGTCAACCTGTGTGTCCTTCACTTATGACTCCATTAAACCCTAAGGCAATGATCTAAGACCTCAAACGTTGAAGTAGAACTTGATCTAAACACTCTCAAAGCTTTTGAATTGAAACCCTAACTACACTAACCCTAGCTCTAGCTAACCCTACTAACCCTAAGTTGTTGATGTCATTATTGAATATTTCATCTTTATTGCAGCAACGTTTCATCTTGTGAGCAATTGAATGTGGTTTTAGGCATAAATTGAGTAAAGTGTTGGTTTATTACATTGAATGCCACATCATTCTAATAATTATTGATGAAGTGATATGATTTTTACTGCTATTGATAAACATTGACTCCGTCAATATTTATATTCAAATTTCTTATAAGTTCATCAGATAGTTCTTGATTGATATGAAGTACTAACCTATTGAAATAACTTGCACGTACCAGTTTGCCGTTGTCTTGTTCCAGGCATGTACATTTCTTTGGGTTTTACTTTATTATTGGCTGTCTAGCAGGGAACATCTGATTGGTGGTGATCTGTGAAAGGGGAAACTTGTCATTGTCTGCTTATCCTTTAGCCTCTTCAAAGCCCCAGGTCACCGGGGACGTCTCCCCTAGGCCTCACCTCCCTAAAGAGAAAGAATCATCCCATCGTGGTGACATTGGGTGGGATAGGTTCCTGTTACGCCAGTTTGGCCCTCTACCTTATAGTCTTTTCTCCTAGCTACAAACTGTGCGATGACATTTTGGCACGATTGCCGGGGAACACTGAGTCAATTCTCCTCAGATGACAAATCTTTTTGGTAATCCTTGCCTCAGAAACTTATCTTACAAGCTTACCCGGTGACTCCACTAGGGTGTTTTCCCTATTTCTTTGATAGTTCGAGGAAAACTATCTGGCGACTCCACTGATGACGAAGCCAACAATGACTTCACAATGGGATCCCAGGAAATACAAGCCTTTAGACATGAGTAACATCCCGGGGTACCCTCAACAATCTCTCAGAGAATCATGTGTGTGTTTCATGATAAATCAAAACACATCGAGATCAAATACCATTACATCATAGATATGGTGTAGAGGAAATCAATGCATGTGCAGTACACAAGAGTAGGTTACAAATGTCTTCACCAAACCTCTTGTCCTGACGAAATTCGAGTACTTCCGTGAGATACTTGGCCCAGTGAAGGATGCCTCCCTAACTAAGAGGGAGTGTTGATGATTGCAGCTTCATGAGACATTCTCCAAGTCGTTCTCCTCTGGAGTGAGTTGAGATGACGTGTGTGGTCTCTTATCGTGCTCCTCTAGACTGAGTTGAGATGACTTGAGATGGTCTCATGTCGGACTCCTATGGAATTAGTTGAGTCGACTGGGGATGGCTCTCGAGATAGTACTCCTATGGATTTAGTTGAGTTGATATGTTGAGGGTGACGTCCCTGTGGTTGAGCACATGTGGACTTGTCCCTAGTGGCAAAGCACTAGAGGATGTGTGAGAGATCCTTGTTATATTGTCTAAGAGTAATGTTATTATGAACCCCTAATTTTGTATTGTGAAGGGTACAAGTCGGCCCCACCATGTAAAGATAATTAATATTGTGTCAAAGATTAATTATATTATTGAGTTGTACAAGTAGGCCCTATTGTGTCAATAGACACATCCATTTGATGTGCTAGGTCATGTATTTATAGGAGAGTTAGATCCCCATTGTGGATCACTCGCTCATTCATGTTTAATTATCTCAACGCCTACTTGTAGGGCTGAAGTGTGCACTTCTCTTAGGCGCAATATTTCTTGGTCATAGAGCACCCTCTTGTGTGCACTAGGTTTTGTGGTGAAAGGGTGATCTTCTCTTGACTCTATAGTAAAGGATTGTTGGGTTTTTCCCTTGGTTGAGATGGGTTTTACCAGGATAACTTCTTGTGTTCTTGTGCATGGTTATTCTTCTTGTGATATTGGTTACTGCAGCTATTGTATATTGTATTGTTGCATTGTTTATGGTTAAATTTCATTCTAAATTGAAAAGAAACTACATGTGCTTGAGCTAAGCATTAAAATTCAACATTCGTCTCATTTTTAGCACTTACATTCTCTTGCTCTGGTGGATAAGTTTCATATGCCTATCTCAACTCCTCCCAACTATTTCACCTAGAAATATCCAATTGTTGCTTTATTACAAAGCAAGGGTTACTACCAAATACCCAAAAAAATACACGCAAAATGTTGAAAACCCTAAATGTCATAATTGTTGTGATGAAGCATTAGGTTTCATGTGTCTTTCCTTTTCACCTTAGTTTCCTCTTGAAGGCATAGACACCCCTCATGTAACATGGATGCAACTAGAACAATCATTTGGTAAAACACATGCAATTCATGGTCACCATCTAGAAAATGAACTAATCAATGTCAATCCTAATAAGTTTGACAATGTTCAAGATTTCATATCCAAGTTCAAATATATTTTGCTTCAGTTAAAAAAAATGTAATATTGATAAAAAGGATGAACAACCCATTTTAGCAGTGCTCTCTAAGTTAGGTGAGTCATATTCAGTGTTTATTTCTACCTTTTATGTTCAATGACTTACTTATGAGTAAGGTAAATTCATCCAAATGGATTCTCTCTTGGCTCCAAAAATTCCAAGTCTCGTGCTCTTGTAGCTAACACATTTTCAAATTCAAAAATATGACATAAAAGTGCATCTAAAGGTAAAGAAACACACAGTACAATGCAGTATAACTCTTAAAATGCTTCACCTAGAAAAGATTATAAATGCAAGAAAAGTCCTCTTAAATGTGTTTTTTGTGGAAAGGAAGCTCTTTCAAAATCTCATTGATTCAAGAAAGAAACACAATTTAAATGTCAATCTATCTTCTTGTAGCAATGATGCAAGGGCTAAAGCTCGCATTGTTACTACAAGTTTCTCCTCACCTAGATGGATATTTGATTCTATAACAAACCATCACATGGTTTCATGTAAGAATTTGTTTCCTTACATTAATTCATGCAACACTAAACATATCTGTATGCACAACTCTTCACCTTTGATTGTTCGGAAGATTCCATGAAGATTATTAATGGCATAATCCACAATGTTGTATATGTTCCTAATAGTTTACCTCAATTGCTCTCAATTTATCAAATTGCCAATTTTAGTTCAAGGAAGACATTCTTGTTTACACCCAATTATGTTGTTCATGAAATTGAAGATCTCAAATCTTAAGCTTCTACAAAAAGTATTATTATACGAGGAATTTTCCAGAGAATGACTTTAAGAGAACCGATCCATAATGTGAATTAATATTAATTAAATTGAATTAAAAGCACCATTGAAAACTAGCATATTGGTCAGCTTATGTTTAATCAAATAGTCAACTATATGAGTCCAATAGTTAGTTGTGTGTTTTTGTTAGCTCAAGTGGATGAGTGTTGTGGTTGTGAGATTGTTGGGCCTCTCACTCGATATCCCCACCGGGTTAGGCCCCGTAATCAGAACCGACACTTTACCCCTTTTAGCATCCATATATCACGGGGAAGTACTTGAAGGGTTAAGCGATGATCCACCTTGGTCAAAATCTTAGCTTCACTAATACATATATGATGCTTGGTTTTGGTTTTTTTCGAGTGCTCGATGTGTTTAATATTATAGTAATTGTTTTTTTTTTTTTAAATAAAAAAGGACCTTTCTATTAAAACTTGACCGGAAAAAGGAGATACATGCAAGATGTGGACCAGGTGTCCTGCCTGTAGAGGAAACCAGGACACCTGGCTATGTCACTATAACAAGTCACAAAAACATAGTGCCGCCCTGCCCATAGGAAACCAGGGGGCGAAGTTTTAACCAACAGTAGTTTGCTAATGCAGTGTTTAAGACTATGTCTACTAACAGCTAGAGGACTCCTGTCCTGAGAAAACATAACAGTGAATTTTAAGAAAAACCTGCTAAGTTTGAGACCTGTTATCCAGAGCTTCCTTCGTCTGCCTGCGCGGTTGGAGCTCGAGTCGAAATGGCGTATGGCTGAGCACATGTAGGACACCTTTGCTTGGGCGAGGCACAGGAGTGGGCTGTAAGCAGCAAATCCAGTCGCTGGTTGGTGCAGACTACGCGGAAGTTTAAGTCTTCGACGAGGCTTCGGAGACCGAAGATAAGGGGCAAGTGCTCCAGA
>JASDQU010102037.1:311103-322506 GCA_032191745.1 Picea mariana
TGTTCTTGTGCATGGTTATTCTTCTTGTGATATTGGTTACTGCAGCTATTGTATATTGTATTGTTGCATTTTTTATGGTTAAAGTTCATACTCAATTGAAAAGAAACTACATGTGCTTGAGCTAAGCATTAAAATTCAAAATTTGTCTCATTTTTAGCACTTACATTATCTTGCTCTGGTGGATAAGTTTCATATGCCTATCTCAACTCCTCCCAACTATTTCACGTAGAAATATCCAATTGTTGTTTTATTACAAAGCAAGGGTTACTACCAAATACCCAAAAAAATACACGCAAAATGTTGAAAAACCTAAATGTCATAATTGTTGTGATGAAGCATTAGGTTTCATGTGTCTTTCCTTTTCACCTTAGTTTCCTCTTGAAGGCATAGACACCCCTCATGTAACATGGATGCAACTAGAACAATTATTTGGTAAAACTCATGCAATTCATGGTCACCATCTAGAAAATGAACTAATCAATGTCAATCCTAATAAGTTTGACAATGTTCAAGATTTCATATCCAAGTTCAAATATATTTTGCTTCAGTTAAAAAAAATGTAATATTGATAAAAAGGATGAACAACCCATTTTAGCAGTGCTCTCTAAGTTAGGTGAGTCATATTCAGTGTTTATTTCTACCTTTTATGTTCAATGACTTACTTATGAGTAAGGTAAATTCATCCAAATGGATTCTCTCTTGGCTCCAAAAATTCCAAGTCTCGTGCTCTTGTAGCTAACACATCTTCAAATTCAAAAATATGACATAAAAATGTATCTAAAGGTAAAGAAACACACAGTACAATGCAGTATAACTCTTTAAATGCTTCACCTACAAAAGATTATAAATGCAAGAAAAGTCCTCTTAAACGTGTTTTTTGTGAAAAGGAAGCTCTTTCAAAATCTCATTGATTCAAGAAAGAAACACAATTTAAATGTCAATCTATCTTCTTGTAGCAATGATGCAAGGGCTAAAGCTCGCATTGTTACTACAAGTTTCTCCTCACCTAGATGGATATTTGATTCTAAAACAACCCATCACATGGTTGCATGTAAGAATTTGTTTCCTTACATTAATTCATGCAACACTAAACATATATGTATGCACAACTCTTCACCTTTGATTGTTCGGAAGGTTCCATGAAGATTATCAATGGCATAATCCACAATGTTTTATATGTTCCTAATAGTTTGGCTCAATTGCTCTCAATTTCTCAAATTGCCAATTTTGGTTCAAGGAAGACATTCTTGTTTACACCCAACTCAGTTGCTCATGAAATTGAGGATCTCAAATCTTAAGCTTCTACAAAAAGCATTATTAGACGAGGAATTTTCCAGAGAATGATTTTTTGAAGAGAACCGATCCATAATGTGAATTAATATTAATTAAATTGAATTAAAAGCACCATTGAAAACTAGCATATTGGTCAGCTTATGTTTAATCAAATAGTCAACTATATGAGTCCAATAGTTAGTTGTGTGTTTTTGTTAGCTCGAGTGGATGAGTGTTGTGGTTATGAGATTGTTGGGCCTCTCACTCGATATCCCCACCGGGTTAGGCCCTGTAATCAGGACCGACACTTTACCCCTTTTAGCATCCATAGATCATGGGGAAGTACTTGAAGGGTTAAGCGATGATCCACCTTGGTCAAAATCTTGGCTTCACTAATACATATATGATGCTTGGTTTTGGTTTTTTCCAAGTGCTCGATGTGTTTAATATTATAGTAATTGTTGTTAGGTACAAATTTGATATAATAAATATAGATATTAACCTAAATATTAAAGTAACATTCCACAAATTATAATTTAATAGTAAATCTATATTTTCTTGATCCCAAAGGAAACGCTTAGGGACTTGGGATATTTTCAAATAATGTCACCTTATATGAAGGAGTGTGTATAGTTAAAGAGAGAAATGTCTCCAAATTTGTGGTTTTGGGGGACTCAGTGATGGTAGTCCAAGTGATAAATAAGAAAATCCAGTGTGAAAGCAATGTTTTCAATGGCATTATTTCCCACCCTCTATCCCTTATCAAAGGTTTTGTTGAATTCAAAATATTTCATGTTAAGAGAGAATTAAACGCCCTTGCAGATCAATGGGAAAAGTTGGCCACAAATTTGGATTGAGGCATTGTAAGTTTAAATGGAGTAAGGGGGGCATTTCCCATACCATAGTCAAGCCCCCCTTTTTTTTCGTGCAAATAGGTGGTGGTGATACGTCCCATCAGTTTTTGTGCATATCTCCTCAAACACTTGAGGATTTATGTCTTTGGGGTGGGCATTCAATATGATATGTGCCTATTTGGCCTTTTATGTGGTTTGTTTGCTCTGCTTATGACGCGTTCTTCTCTGGTGCATGGAATGGTTTCTATCCCTAGTTGGGCATTGGATTTCAGGTCTTAATTGCATACCTTAGTAGGTGGTCGTTTGTGGGATTCAGCTCTTTTTTGGTCGATGGCTCTCGGGGCTTTGTTCATGTATTCAAAGGGGGGTGTTTGTTCAATGTCACTCCTCTTTATTGATCTTTCCAGGTTTCCCTCGGTTTATCAGTACTTGTCTTCTAGTTATGGTAATGTTTGTCTCCTTTTCCGAGTGGTTTCTATTCATTGTGTAATTTTTCCTCTATTTGTTATCTCTTGCATTGGGATTGGAAACCCTAGGGGGTGAAGGATTTGTAGCTTCTTGTTAGAGTGGAAAGAGATGGACTGTTCTTGGAACGACTCCAAGAAAATTCTTCGATGACATGAGGATATTTCTCAAGCCAATTGCTCTGTGCTCTAACAAATTTCGACAAAATTTTGGGATTTTGAACTTGCCCTAGTCTCCTTGACACGACGAATGGATGAAATGGAGATAGAAATACAACACTTAAAGTCTCTTGCTTACCCACAACATTTGGTCTCTGTGTCAATCAATCATGGCACAACTTCTTGCCAAGGCATCACGGTCAATGGAAATAAAGAGTGTGGCATAGGCCCTACGGACATTGAGGAGGGACCTCTCCAGCAAAAAAGGGCTACAGAAATTCAAGATTCTTCCTCTTCTTACTCGTAAAACATTTTTGAAGTTTCGGGGTTATTAGGCCAATTTGTTAAAGTTGTAATTAGGATATATGATCAAGAAAAAAACAAATATGGAGAGAGCTCCAAATTTTGTTGTCTTAGCTTTAGAATTATGTACAAGCTTTGAGGCATTTTTGAAGACTTTGTATCATTGTCGTTTGCTTCAAAAACTCTTTTTAATATAAATACAGTTCAGTTTCGTTTTAAAAAAATAGTAAATCTATATTTAATATTAGTTCATAAAATAATAAATAAATATTATATTTATAATATATAAATTTGTTAAGTGTGATTACTACTACTACTACTACTACTAATAGAATTATGTACAAGCTTTGAGGCATTTTTGAAGACTTTGTATCATTGTCGTTTGCTTCGAAAACTCTTTTTAATATAAATACAGTTCAGTTTCGTTTTAAAAAAATAGTAAATCTATATTTAATATTAGTTCATAAAATAATAAATAAATATTATATTTATAATATATAAATTTGTTAAGTGTGACTACTACTACTAATATAATATTAGTTTATATTATATTTATTCTTCTTCTAGATGCTTATTTTGCCTAGTTTCTCATTTTATTTCATGGCTATAAGCCATTGTTTCATCGTAGTCTAGTCTATATATCCTTCTGCAAACTCACTATTTTATTTTTTGGCCCTGCGAGGCAACTTATACTTGAACTAGGCTAGAGTTGAGCTGGTTTCCAATCATGGAAACTCAACTCCAGTAGACTGTATGTACATATTATTTTTTTATAGCATGTAATATATATAATCTAACTGGAAAAAAAAAGTGTATAGTGTATGTAAGATCCCAAGTGGATCTATGTAGAACTTTTCAGTTTTTTTATGTTTTCTAGTTGAAGGGTTTTGTCAAACAGTTTGCACCAATGTCTTGTTGAGTTGTTTTTGAGATTTATTGTTTAGTTTGATTGCACAAATAAATTGCAATGATAAATGAACTTTAAACAACAATGAAATACATGGAGAAAGCAATAAAAATAGCCACAAACTTCAGATCTGTATTTTATTTTATATATAACATGACCTGAGTACAAGGGAAGAATAGATCTGGAAATGGATATGGAAGAATGATGGATGTGGCTGAGAACACCTCCAAGATACAATAGGAAAGTGAGATCATACAAAGATTTAATATATCAATCTTTTTCCCTTCTGCTCACTACATGAATCTTCTGGTTAGGTTGCGCCCCTCTCTGGTTGGAAACTCTCTTGGAAATTCGGCCTCACTATATCTAGCCTCAAAACACCAAGAAATAGTTGTAAACCTGTAGAGATGATGATGGATAACTCATGAGATGATTTTCCTTGTTTGTATATGACAATACTGACTACAAATCACCAGATCTCAAACCCCCAGTGCGCCCTCCTTCATGAAATTCGCCCATCTCTGATAAAAAATAAATATGGGTCCTGAAAACCCCTAATAGTGCCAAGAAAATTTTCTCTAGAGATGGAAAGTAGTCCCAAACCAAGATCTCCTCCATATCCAAAACTCTAGAGCCAAATTGAACTTCATTTCCTCCAACAGTGTGGCCCACTCTGAAAAAAAACCCTTCACTATTGTGCCCTGCTTCACACATGATTGTTGGAATAGATCTAAACTGGATAGAATGGTGAGGGTGGAATATTTCACCACCTTAGCCAAGCTTGGACCAGGAAAGGAGGGATATTTCACCTCTGTGTTGATCCCTAGGGTTTGTCTAGTCAAAACCCTCAAAACACTCAAGTTTTCAGAGCTCAATTTGCAATTAGAAATTATCATGAATGAGGAGTGAGGCGCCCTCATCTTCTTTTTATACTCCATCATTCTAATCCTCACTTAAATTATTAATTGGATTTCTAAAGTCTATTTCTTTACTTACCTCATAATAGCCAATTAACTTTATTTCCTTACTAGCCAATGTCACTTTAATAATTTGACTTAAGCGTCTTAATGACACAAATTGGCTACCTTAGTCCCCCTTTTAATGAGACTATAGCCTAGGTGGAACAACTAGGCTACTAATTCCTATAGATCTTGATCATATGGAAGGGGATCGTACAGTATCCCCTACCTGAAATTGCTTGCCCACGAGCAATTTTGAATCCATTTGCTGCAAGACATGTTCACCTTCCCAAGAAGCATCGTCAATTGGCAGATTCTTCCATTTAATCAAATACTCCTTGATACTCTTGTTCCTCAACCTTTTCTCCCTAACCTCCAAGACATCTTCAGGAATTAAAATCAATTGGCCCTCCTCATCAACTGGTGGTATCTCTTCTCTAATGGCGTTGGCAAGTTGTTCTACGAAATGGATTTTTTCGCCGAAATCCGACGATATAAATTTACACGAATCACTATTTTTTGTTGTTCAAAATCCATTTATGAATGCATAAATGGATTCATCATGCTGAAAAACTCCCAGGGCACTTGGATTCTACAGAAATAATCACTTAAATCTACGAGTCCAACAATTTCTCGCCAAATTTCGGGCAAATATCCCCGGAAAAAAACTTCATTTTGTAGAATCTTTAGCCTACGGCTTCTCTAATTGTTACATGTTGACCCAATGCCTTCTTCAAGCATGATAAATGGAATAAATTATGCATGCTTCTCCCTGATGGAAATTCAATCTCATATGCTACCTCTCCAATTCTTCTACTCATCTTGTATGGACCATAAAAACTAGGCTTGAGTTTTTCCACCCCATTTTTCTTGATTGATGTCTGGCAGTATGGTTGTAACCTCAAACAGACCAAGTCTCCCACTTCAAAGCTGCACTCCACCCTGTTTTTATCTATATATATCTTTTGTTGGTTTTGATCCTTCTACAAATGGTTTTTAAGCTCCCTGAGAATTTCCTGACTTTCTTGGACCCAATCCTTGGCCATAGGATCCCTATTGTCCCCAAGCACAACCTCCACGAAGGTAAGTGAATCATATTCATACAAAGCCTTGAACGGTATCATGAGGATGGGTAGTGTTACAGCAATACTCCCCTAGATGAATCCATTTGACCCATGCTCTTTTTTGTCCTGCAACATAATTCCTGAGGTATCCCTCCACCCATGTGTTAACTATTTATGTTTTTCCATCAGTTTGAGGGTGGTAACTCATTCTAGGAGTCAATTGGATGCCAACAAGTCTGAATAATTCCTACCAAAAAGTGCTCATGACCCTTGTTGTTTCAGTTGAATGGCTCTCTCCTACCTGCGTTGTAGACCCAGGGTTCATATCTTTAAGGGTACCAACAAAGCCTAGAAACTATCGGCCCCTCTGGTAAACCACAAGGCAACACAGTACACAGAACTCACTGCGCAGTCTCACGCGAGATAGATTTAAATGGGTGGATGTAAGACTCAGGTGTTTACAGCCTAGGATTGAGCATGAGATAGGGGATTTGTATTCTGGGCCATTATTTATGATTTATATTATGAACTATTGTTATCCTCTTTTATATTTTAACCTCTGTGGTGTCTCTTCGCTATATTCCCACAGCAATTAACCAAGCAATATAATAACTTATTCATTCATTTCATATAGCATTTAACTACTAAACATCTGACAAACATATGCATGCATTTGTCACATTACATAGGTATTACTGTGGTTCACCCCCTCTTGGTCTACGTCCACAAAGATTTGGCTCTTGGCTCTCTTATTATGGCAGTTTTGCAATTCTCGCGCCTCGTGCTTACAACTCTCCTTAGACGGATAAGATATCTCTTAGGCTAACCAGATCGCACCAGGCTCCTCAGCCTACGATCTAATCCTCGAGATATACCTTTTCTCTTCCTCTTAGCTCTCTTTCTTTACAAAAATAGTACATCTAATCAAAAACATTACATAGAAACAATCTCAACTCTACAACAGTAGTAAATCTCAACCTTAGCGAACCTCTCTGAACTCTTCTATGATACCTTCATATCTATATGTATATATATTGGGCTCTTCAACCATTTACACAAAAACCTTACAAAAACCCTAACCCTATTATCGTTAGGTATTCCTTCTCCGCGTGCGTTCATTGATTCCTTCCAGATTTCACCTCCTTCTTGCATGCGCGCGTGTTGTGCTTCTTGCCAGTTGTGCTTTCCTCTTGCACACTTTATTTCCCACGATTGCTCTTCCAGTTGTCATTCTTCTTTATGCATGCTTTCTTTCCCACTTTGTCCTGCTACCAACAGGCCCCCAACACTGACATGTGACTCGTCCCGAGTCACCTAATATTTATGAGCTGCCTCAATCTCTTCGGTGATCCTCTGGAATTTTTCCCTCAGTTATGTTGCTTTTGTCAACGCATGCGCGGTCTTATACTTAATGGTATCCATTACTTGAACTTCCACTTCGTCGCTCGGTAGTCCTGCACATTATGCCTGTGCCTGTGCCATCTGTGTTCTATTTTCTTCTGCATCTGCAAGTATTTATGCTACCCATTCCTGTAGTGGTTATATTTGAGCCTGACGTTCTTGTTTCTGTGTCTGTGCAGTGATAAGTTCTACTTGCATCTTCTTCAACTCGTGCATCCCCTTGACGCGTTCTAGGATTGGTATAGTCTTTTGCCTCTATTTGAGTTTTTGGATCGTTGCATTGATCCTTTCCTCTTCCTTGTCCTGGCATTGAACCTGTGGATCCTCCTCTAGTCTTGTCCAAAGTTGCATTGCTTTGTCGAGAAAGTTAGTTGTCGTGATAACCTGCTTCTCCATCTCCTGTATTTGTGTTGTTGTTTCCTGCCTCCTTTTCTCCTTTACCATCGGTGGAGTTGTTGGTGTTAGCTGTTCTCGGAGATCCTCAATCTCCTTCTGGTATAGAGAAATTGCCTGCACAATCTAGTCAATATTTTCTATGGCTGGGAGTTCTTTTCCTTGCGTAGTGTTTGGAAGTTTCCCAAAAATTTCTCCCACTCTGCATTCCAATTTGTTCCTGTGTTCTGTCTCTTTCTGAGTTTTGGATTTGACCTGCTCATACTCTTTTTCCAGCGCTTCCCGCTGCTTTGTTTCTTTCTGTAGCTCGACTAAGTTTTTATGTGCTCGAGACAGCATTTTGTGGTCGATGCTAACCTGCAATTTGTGCAGTTCCCTTGATGTAATCAGTGTCAGGACCAATTGGATGTGGTCCAAATCCTTCAGTGGTATCTATCCCACTATTTCATCAATTCTTAGCATGCTCGGTTTTATGTGGACCGTTGCGTTTGCGTGTGGCATTGGGAGGGATGAGTCTCTTTCTTCGACCTCCACTCTTTCATTGGTTTGTGTTGTCGATGGCTCTATGCCTCTGCTGCTACTTTCTCTCTGGGCCTCTCCGAGTGTCCTGAGGAGCTGTTCTATTTCTGCCAGCTCTTTTTTCAGATTATCCCTATGATGCACTATGTGGTTGAAGTCTTCTGTTAGACAATACTGGACCATTCTGGAAATCATTTCTTCATCGTCCTTCATGATCGTATATTCCGATGACGCGAGTTGCGCCTTTGATTTCTTGCGCGTGCCTACAGCCTGTACAGTCAGTCTCTTAGTTCCCCTTTTCTCCTATGTGATGGGGTTTGGGGCGGTCTCCTGCGCTCCCTTGGCTTGTTTGGCTGTTCATTGGTCTCTTTCTGCCCCTTTTGGGTTCCTTTCTGCTTTGACCCTTCGTTTTTCTGAGTCACTTTGTTTTGGCTCGTCCTTGGTTTCTTGGGCACTGGGATTTGCGGAGGTTGTGTTTTTGCCTGCGCTGCCTTTCCTTCTGCGAGTCCTTCCGATACTTCCCAGGGAATGGATGGGATCCTCCATTCATCATACCATTCATTGATTACCATGTCTATATCACCTTTTGTGATGCAGTAGAGCATTGGTAGCCACTGTTTATCTAGATCCTACCTTAGTTGTATCCACATGGCTTGACGTGTAGCCCAGAAGTTAGAGATGTCCCCATATCATGCGACAGCTTCTGGTGTTATTCTCCATGACCGGGTACCCCGGGATGTTATTCTCATGAATATCTCAGAGAATCATGTGTGTGTTTCATGATAAATCGAAACACATCGAGATCAAATACCATTACATCATAGATATGGTGTAGAGGAAATCAATGCATGTGCAGTACACATGTGTAGTTTTTTAAAACAAAACTGAACTGTATTTATATTAAAAAGAGTTTTCGAAGCAAACAACAATGATACAAAGTCTTCAAAAATGCCTCAAAGCTTGTACATAATTCTAAATCTAAGACAACAAAATTTGGAGCTCTCTCCATATTTGTTTTTTTCTTGATCATATATCCTAATTAAAACTTTAACAAATTGGCCTAATAACCCCGAAACTTCAAAAAAGGTTTACGAGTAAGAAGAGGAAGAATCTTGAATTTCTGTAGCCCTTTTTTCCTGGAGAGGTCCCTCCTCAATGTCCGTAGGGCTTATGCCACACTCTTTATTGCCATTGATCGTGATGCCTTGGAAAGAAGTTGTGCCATGATTGATTGACACAGAGACCAAATGTTGTGGGTAAGTAAGAGACTTTAAGTGTTGTATTTCTAGCTCCATTTCATCCATTCGTTGTGTCAAGGAGATTAGGGCAAGTTCAAAATCCCAAAATTTTGTCGAAATTTGCTAGAGCACAGAGCAATTGGCTTGAGAAATATCCTCATGTCGTTGAAGAATTTTCTTGGAGTCGTTCCAAGAACAGTCCATCTCTTTCCACTCTAACAAGAAGCTAGAAATCCTTCACCCCCTAGGGTTTCCAATCCCAATGCAAGAGATAACAAATAGAGGAAAAAATACACAATGAATAGAAACCACTAGGAAAAGGAGACAAACATTACCATAACCAGAAGACAAGTGCTAATAAACTGAGGGAAACCTGGAAAGAGCAATAAAGAGGAGTGACATTGAAAAAACACCCCCCTTTGAATACATGAACAAAGCCCCAAGATCCATCGACCAAAAAAGAGTTGAATCCCACAAACGACCACCTACTAAGGTATGCAATTGAGACCTGAAATCCAATGCCCAACTAGGGATAGAAACCGTTCCATGCACCAAAGAAGAATGAGTCATAAGCAGAGCAAACAAACCACACAAAAGGCCAAATAGGTACATATCATATCGAATGCCCACCCCAAAGACATAAATCCTCAAGTGTTTGAGGAGATATGCACAAAAACTGATGGGACGTATCACCACCACTTATCCGCATGAAAAAAAAAGGGGGCCTCGACTATGGTATGGGAAATGCCCCCCTTACTCCATTTAAACTTACAATGCCTCAATCCAAATTTGTGCCCAACTTTTCCCATTGATCTGCAAGGGCGTTTAATTCTCTCTTAACATGAAATATTTTGAATTCAACAAAACCTTTGATAAGGGATAGAGTGTGGGAAATAATGCCATTGAAAACATTGCTTTCACACTGTATTTTCTTATTTATCGCTTGGACTACCATCACTGAGTCCCCCAAAACCACAATTTTGGAGACATTTCTCTCTTTAACTATACACACTCCTTCATATAAGGTGACATTATTTGAAACTATCCCAAGTCCCTAAGCGTTTCCTTTGGGATCAAGAAAATATAGATTTACTATTAAATTATAATTTGTGGACTTTTACTTTAATATTTAGATTAATATCTATATTTATTATATCAAATTTGTACCTAACAACAATTACTATAATATTCCCCGGATGGGGTGACACAAGGACAGGAAGGGGACGCAACGTGGCATGAGGAGGTGGCGAGGGGAGGCGGGGGGGCTTTATTTACCATCCTCCCCACACACGCAGAGGTTAATTATGGGTGTCACCCTCTGTCATCTCCGTAGCATGGAGCTCCTCAGCACGAGCGCCCGCGACTCGATCCGTCAGCGCACTCAACTCAGCAATTTAATGGCGTTTATGACCATTTTTGGGCTCATCAACCCTGCCGCGGGCTCCATTATCCTCGACCAGCCTTCTGTGCAGAGTGATTTCTCGATCCTCCTCTTTGTTCCATCCATGCCGCGCCTGAGAGGGACGCCTCGCAGAGGAGCGCGATGGTATGCAGCTACCTCCCGCCGGAAACGTCACAGGGATTTTCAGCGTGCACTGTCTCTAGCCAAACGACGACGTCGACAGGCATCCCGAGCAGTAAACTCACCCCCTAGCACAGTAATTGAAGAGGAACCAAGCACTCAACTCCCTCTGAACTTCTCGAACCAGCGACTGGTCACTTACCCCGATGATTGGGACCCCCTTGCCCGAGTTTTTCGTATCGCACCGCCAAGCAGCACCGCTTCTGAACAAGCGATGGAGAGCGACCCTGGCCCTGCGCCTTGCACCATCGAAGAGGAACAGGAAACGGAGGTTGAGCCGGTTCAGCA
>JASDQU010102037.1:333597-349940 GCA_032191745.1 Picea mariana
GATTCATTTTGGGGGATCAATTATGCCTTCGGCTATCATTGAGAACCTCTATCTCGAAAAACCTTCATTTGGACCCTCAAAATGGCCCCGGAAGTTAAAACCTGCTAAAAATAGTAAATTGCCAAAATGGCCAGAAAACTGTTTTGAGCCATTTGGAAAAGGTGGGTGGCCACCGATATACACCTGGATCATTATCAAAATGGATAACAGTGGAATCCATCTCATGTCCAAATAAGTCTGCAAGGAGCTTGCGAAGCCACACTGCTTCGTGCACTGCCACACATAATGCAATAAACTCCGCTTCTGCGGTACTCAAATCCACATAAGTCTGTTTCCTGTTGCACCAAGAAACCATGGCATATACCAAAGTAAAATAACAACCGAAGGTGCTCTTCCAGTCCACTGCACTCCCTACCCAATCTGCATCGACATTTCCCTGCAATCTCATGTCTACACTGGAGGAATATCTCATTCCATAACCAACTATGCCTCGTAAATATATCAACACATGCTTCACTGCTATCCAGCGTGTCTGTCTCGACTGACTCATAAAATGACTGAGTACACTCACTACATAGCATATATCAGGTCTGGTGTTAACCAGATACATCAATGATCTAATCAATTGTCTGTAAAGATGTGGATCAATCTTGCCTGAATTAGAATAAGTCTCGCTTAGTTTCTTCAGATTCATCACCATTAGTGTAGGCATGGACTTGCAATCGGTCATCTAGAGTTTCTTCAATATCTCCATTGTGTATTTCCCCTGACTCAGGAGAATCTCATCAGTCCTCTGCCACACTTCTAGTCCCAAGAAGTAGTGCATCATACCAAGGTCCTTCACCTCGAATTCAGAATCCAATGCACTCTTGCATTCAACAATAAGGATTTCTAAACCGATGAGGAATAAGTCATCGACATATATGACCAAAATCAGGCACTCGTCACCAACAATGTTGTAGTATAGGTTTGGATCAACAACACTCTTGCTGAAGCCCAAACTCATCAAGTGTCCATCAACATTCTCATACCATCCTTGAGGTGCCTGCTTTAGTCCATATAGGGATTTCTTCAACCTGTACACATGAGACTCCTTCTCATGTATCATGAATCCATCTGGCCGCTCAATGTAAACGTCTTCCTCAATATCACCATTGATAAAGGCTGTCTTCACATCCATCTGATGCAGTCTCCAACCCATGGATGCGGCAAGGGAAATAATCATACAGATGGAAGTGTATCGAGAAACATGAGCAAATGTCTCCTCATAATCATTCCCTCCACCTGAGAGAATCCTCTAGCCACAAATCTCGCTTTGTACTTCTCGACACTTCCATCAGCTGGATGTTTGATCTTATGGATCCACTTGGAAGTCACTACAGACTTCCCTATCGGTCTTGGAACAATATCCGACATCATTCTTCAGGATGGACTGATACTCTTTGGTCATGGAATCTTGCCAAAATTGTTGACCTGCTGCTTCTCCATGACAAGAAGGCTCTGTATCAATGATGTGGCTCATAGCTGAAATATAGCTCGAAAATATATGTGGTATATTTCTCTCTCAGAATGTACCACGAGGAGCTGCATGTTCCTCTGCCTCTTGAAGAGTCTGTCGAGCCCATGCAGGCCTCTTCTAGCCTACTACAATATCTCTGGGAACATCAATTGGAGCTACGAGATCAACTGGATCTGTAACTGTCTCCCTCTAAACTGCTTAAGGTACTGTCTCTTCCTTCTTCTCACTGTCAATCTCCATCTGAGATTCTTTGGATCTTTGGAAAGATATCTCTTTCTCAAAGGTGACATCTCTGCTAACCTCGATTTGTCTTTGACCAGGGATGTAGATCTGGTATGCCTTCGAAGATTCAATGTACCCCACAAATGTACCCTTTCTTCTTTAAGGGTATAGCTTGGTCCTCTTTTCCTTGGGTACATGAAAGTATACTGGACACCCAAATATCATAAAGTTTCCAACCTCAGGCTTCACTCGGGTGAAGGCTTCTTTGATAGTCATGTTCTTCAGAATCTTATGAGGACTACTGTCATGGATGCCTCTTCCCACAAAATCATAGGTAGATTCTGATCATGCATCATCACTTTAGTTGCCTCAACAATGGATCTGTTCTTCCTCTTTGCAACCTCATTCTGCTGAGGGTTATAAGGAACGATGTACTCCCTCTTGATCCCTGCCTCAATACAAAAATCAAATCCCTAGAGGTGTACTCTCCTCCATTATCTGATCTCAACACCTTGATCTTCCTCCCAGTTAGGTTCTCAATCTGATCTTTAAGCTCTTGAAATATCGCAAGGAATCCATCCTTGGTTTTCAAGAATTAAATCCACGTCTTTCGAGAGTGATCATCTATGAAGAGCACATAGTACAACTATCTGTTCAAGGAAGCAACAGTCGTGGGTCCACAAACATCTATATGTATCAAGTCCAAGATCCCCTTAAATCTACTGTCACTGCTCAAAAAGGACCCCTTGACATTCTTCCCAAGAGAACATCCTCTGCAAATGCCATCATGCTTGATATGTATCTCTGGAAGGCTTGTCACCATCTTCCCCAGAGTGGGAAGGGATCTATAATGTAAATGAGCAAGTCTCTTATGCCATAGCTCGCTCAAGTTGATAGTATCATGTAACAAGGCCTAGATTGGTTGGAAAATCAATCTGTACAAACTGTTTTCTCGAACACCAATCACCAGGGAATAATCCATGTGTGAGTTCTTGTGCCATGCGAGAAATTTTACTTCAGAGAAGGTAACCTTGTAGCCTTTATCCTCTAAGGAAGAAACAGAGACACGGTTCCTTTTCATCCTAGGTACATATAATACCTCACTTAATTGAAGAGGTATGTCAGAATCCAGTTGGAAAGAAGAAGATCCAACTCCCTTCACAGTATATCTGGCATTATCACCAAGTACAACATGCAGATGAGACTCCTTCTCTACCTGTAAGATGTTCTCTATATCCAGTCATGTGTCTGGAAGCACCACTGTCAATCAACCAATTATCACTATTAGTAGGAACGATACCTGAGAGTGTTGAAATGAAGAAGAATGCTTCATATTTTATGTCTTCATCTCTCTGATGTGGTTCTAAATAAACATCGATGGTGGATGCATGTTGTCTTCCTTTCTTCCTAGTAGGACAATCTCTCGCAATGTGTCCATACTTGTTACATTTGAAACATTGAATCTTTGAAATCCCTTTTCTATGTTCATGACTTGAAGCTGCTGAAGTTTTCTTGTCTTTGAATGCTTTGCCAAAACTTCTTCTATTTATTCTTCCTCTCTTTGTATGAGAAGCAAGGGCATGATTTTCATCATGATGGGAGTCTTTCACACCTATGGCTATAAGTCTGGTTTCCTCTTGAGTGCAGTTTTCCCATAGACGATCAAACTGAGGTAAGTCTGCTCTTCCACTGATACTTTGAATGAATGGTTCCCTGAATGATTGGAAGTGCATCGAGAGTAATCATGAAAATCTATCTGTCTGTTATGGTTTTTCCAATGGCACCTAACTGATCTCTGATCTCTGAAATCTTCATGAAGAAGGTAGTAATGGTGTCATCTTTCGTCATCTTGAGATTTTGAAGTTGATGCTTCAATGTAAGAGCCGTGTTAGTGTTGTTTCTCTCAAACATGTTCTTCAACACATCATACATTTGATAACCGGTATTTAATGTAGAGATGTGAGGTAGTAGATGATCTCTTACTGAATATATGATTATCTTCCTAGCTTTGACATCATCTGCCTTCCATTCAACCTTCTCTTCATCGATTGCTGTTGTTGGTAGTGTTTTTTCTATCAATCTCAATAGTCACTCTCTTCTAGAGTGATGTGTAATCTTGACTTCCAAGAGCTAAATTTGCTTGATCCATTAAACCTATATTCCACCAAAGTTATGTTCCTCATGGTTTGTAGATTCTTCACAAACCCTAATGGCTAGCCTAGGAACCCTAGCTTCAGAAAACCCGATGGCTAGGCTTAGGATAGAAACCCTAGGTTTCGTTATACTTATGAATGCCAACAATAAGCCTTGGAGAGTCAAAATAACCCTAGTAAGCTGTAAAATTCTTCAATGACCTTCAGAAACCCTAGAAGCCGAAATCTGTAGAAACCCTATAAACCCTAGGGCTAAAAATCAAAACTTCTTCAATTTTTGATTTGAGAGTTGCAAGTGGTGTGCTGAACTAGGTCGTACCTTCCTCTGCAAAAATTAGGCCCAACGTTCAAGGGGAAAGTGCTAAACTAACTTGACAAGGAAAATGGAAGGGGCCGTTTTTGCAGTTGCAACAAGAAGGTGACGACTAGCTTGAAAAATGTTGGAGTACTTTGTTCAATGGCTCTTGAGGAACACTGCTCTGATACCGTGTTGAATTTTAATGCTTAGCTCAAGAACATGTAGTTTCTTTTCAATTTATCATGAACTTGAACCATAAACAATGCAACAATACAATATACAATAGCTGCATTAACCAAGATCACAAGAAGAATAACCATGCACAAGAGCACAATAATTTATCCTGGGGAAACCCTTCTCAAGCAAGGGAAAAACCTAGCAATCCTTTACTATAGAGTCAAGAGAAGATCACCCTTTCACCACAATCCCTAGTGCACACACGAGGCTTCTTTATGACCAAGAAATATTGCGCCTAAGAGAAGTGCACACTTCAACCCTACAAGTAGGTGTTGAGATAATGAAACATGAATGAGTGATGAATCCACAATGGGGATCTAACTCTCCTATAAATACATGACATAACACATCAAATGGATGTGTCTATTGACACAATAGGGCGATTTGTACAACTCAATAATATAATTAATATTTGACACAATATTAATTATCTTTACATGGTGGGGCCGACTTGTACCCTTCACAATACAAAATTAGGGTTTCAGAATAATCTTAATCTTAGAAAATATAGCAAGGATTTCTCACACATCCTTTAGTGATCTGCCACTAGGGACAAGTCCACATGTGCTCAACCACAGGGATGTCAACCTCAACAAATCAACTCAACTAAATCCATATGAGTACTATATGGAGAGCCATCTCCAGTCGACTCAACTAAGTCCATAGGAGTCCAACAAGAGACCATCTCAAGTCACTCAACTCAGTCGAGAGGAGCACGATAAGAGACCACACACGTTATCTCAACTCATTCCATAGGAGTATGACTCACCCATCACATGGGCGTTCTCACAGATCGTCTCAATTTAGTTTAGAGGATAGCGACCTGGATAATGTCTCATGAAGATGCAATCATTAACAATAAATAGCAATGAAAGCATGCACAAAGAACCCAAGGCACTAAATCAACTTATACAAGTGACTTCGCCATAATAGTGGAGCCAATTAGGAATCCTCTCTTCTACAAAGATGTATTCACACCCCCTCGAAAAAACTCCATTGAAATAATTTTTACAAACTTATGTCAAAAAAAGGTTATGGGAGGTGGAGGGCTTAAGGGAGTAACCACCAAAAGAACCTACAATGGATTAGGAGTTGAAAAACACACGATCAAGAGGTTCAGGTAATCCCACAATAGAGACACTGACAACATAGGAGAAAGGGTAGAGATTCCCACAATAGAGAAGCCCACAACACAAGATGAATGACATAGACACCCACAACATAGGAGGAAGGGTAGAGACACTCACAATAGAGAAGCTCATAAATGCTTATATCTCAATACTAAGGCAACCAAGGGAGATGGAGGAATCTAACACCCCCTAGCTTTGATACCATGTGAAATCATAGAAGGAGGATCATTACATGTTTGAACTCTATACACAAAGAACAGAACAACGAAGAATTAATAGAGACTCAAGGTCAACAAAAGGAACAAGAGAATCACTACATCTATTAGATTCGTTGCAAATAAATACATGAAGCCTTCTATTTTCACAGATTAGGAAGAGCCCAATGTTTAAGAAAGTTAGTTGGTTGTTTAAGAAAGGTAGTTGGTTGGTATACCAACTGGGAAATTAATTACTTACCTATGTGATCTTACAATTGTGTATGTACATTCACCTCTATGGTTTATATCATTTCCACCAACATGACATTTTATAATGTCTATGTAAGCAAAAAAGTAATGTGAGACAAACATTACCCCTTAGTTTGACATAAATATATGTTGAATACATTTGAAAGTTCTAGTACATGTGACAAATGTTTGTATTAACATCTAAGTGTGACATTTAGCAACAATGCAAAGGATTATGATAATGATGCAATGTGTTCATATCAAAGTGTGCTATAATTTTGAAAGCTTATACCGAAATGGTAAACTTTTGTCATAGCTCTCAAGGAAGGTCCTTTACTTTGAATATGATCTCTTGAAATGTCTTACATGTTTCTGAATGTAATTTTTTTTATCCCAACACCAATGAAGCAAACATAAGTTTAAATGAGGCAATCAAAGGGCCAAATAAAACCATTGCATACAGTTGCAAGTAATAATCAAAGTGAACAACAAAATGGTTAGACCTTTGTGTTACATTTTAGTAAAAAATCTTCTTGTATTTTTTTTAAAGTAATTTCTACAAGGATTTGTGATTGTGTTAAATGGAAAGTTCTTCACAAAGTAACTCTATAATGTATCACATATCCATTGACATGCCATTTTTCTAGAGTTTCTATTTAATCTCAAAAGTAAAGTGAGATGCACATTACCCTCTATTTAATATAAACATATGCTAAATACATTTGAAAATTGTTGTACCCCTAACTAAGGCGTGAATTAACAATTGAAAAGTGGCATTTAGCAACAATGCAAGGGATTTCAATGGTGATACATGTGATCATATTAAAGTTTTTAGCGTCAGAAGTCACCCCTGGATTGCAGCAGGAGCAGAGCCCAACGCCCATTAGTTTATGTCACGATTTGTTTGTAAAAGGGGGTGATCGAATGGAAGTTAACTTAAAACGATGTGGTTCTAATTCCGAAACTAGGTCAGGCATGCATAGGCAAGTGAGGTCTTAGACAAACTTTATACAGTAAGTTGTAGTAAGGGTGAGTAGGGGGAAGACTTGTATCAAAGAGATGCAAGGTCTGTCGTAAACATCGGGTTTCTAACAGACTGTAGTAGAAGGCATCTAAACACAATATCTTCTTACATTCAAACGCAAAACACCATAGAATACAACAATGTAACCATAAATCCTTTATCATAACATAATTGCAACGATTCACATGAATCAGTCGTTCACGAACTCTCTCGGCATGAGATGAAAACTAGATGGGATGAGAAGACTGTCTGTCATTAAACAAGAAATCTTACATACAGATGCAAAACCAGAGAACTAGAGTGTCTATTAAAACTTTAAAATCGGGAGCTTCGCTCTACCATCGATAGATTACAAAATACAAAAACTGAGTCTATATACTCAGAAAATTCGCCTAACAGTGACGTGCTCAGTCATCCAAGGCTTGGTGTCCTTTCATCCGAATTCGGACAAATATCCTTTGTCAGACGCCATATTAACTGTGCATGGCTCCTGTAAGGGGAGTAGCTGAGCCATTAAGAGCCAAGTTAGCGTGTGCAGACCTCCTCTGGCTAGTCGAGGACTGGGCATGGCCTCTTTGGAAAAATTGGTACACAGGACCCTCTCGAGCAGACCGCTGGCAAGACTCTCCATACCTTGCACTTAATGCATGAAGAGAGGTTTCAACCACTCTTTCTCACCTTCATTTACTTCAAGCGAAAACCAGGCTTGAGGTCAGATCAAATGGCACCCGAAGAACACGATGAACCTTTCGGCAACTGGAATTGACGCCTTTGGCCCCCTTTGCGCAGCTTTTTTATTTCCCAGGTGACCACGGGCTGTGACCCTGGGTTTATTCTTGAAGGCACTCTTCGGCGTTCGCGAATAGGAAGGGGATAATCCTTGTTTATCATAGTCGCGATGAGAGAAACACCGAGATGGCTCAATTGGGCGCCACGCGTCCTTCTCAAATCTGATGGTCCTGAACCCACTCAGTGACGCTGTGGGCCCGAGTTATGGACACTCTCATCACTTCGCGCATCGGGGATACGAGGGAGCTGCTCCTTGCGCTTCGAAATCGCGATGGGCGAAAAGGCAGGGAGCCTAATTGCACACCAGGTGTCCCCTTTAGATGGACGGCTGAGACTGTTCCTCGATACTGTGGGCCCGACTTTGGGCGCTTTTGGCACTTCGGGGTTCAGGGTTTCGAGATGTACAACGACATAAAACCTTCACCCTTTGAACTCGCGACTGCCGAAAAGCCGACGTGACTAGATCTCGCGCCACACGTCCTTTGGGATGGATGGCTGCCATCCATTCCTGCACATAATATGGGCACTATCCATTGCGCTAATCTCGACACAACTCCTCTAACCGCGATTTCCGCCATCCGTCGATCTGCTCTTATGGATGAATCTGGACCGTCGACAATATAATTTCGCTCGCTTACTCGCTTGGAAGCTTGAAATGAGATTTTTCCATGCTACGCTCGGGCGCTTCTCCTGCAACTTGCAGACTTGAATACTCTTGTGCCCAGGACAAGAAATGTTACTAACAAAAGTAATCTATAATTTTGAAATCATATGCCGAGACAATATATTTTTTTATCATGGCTTTGAAGGAAGTCTCTTTACTTTGAATTTGAGCTCTTGAAATGTCTTACCCTTATTTGAATATAAAGTTATCCCAATACAATGAGGCCAACCTATAATTAATTGAAACCATAAATGTCTTACCTATATTTGAATATAAGGTTATCCCAATACAATGAGGCCAATCTAGAATCAATTGAAACCATTAAAGGCCCAATTAAGGCCATTGTGCCTCAACCTAGAATTAATTGAGGCCATTAAAGGCCCAATTAAGGCCATTGTGTAACATTATGTGTAGTTAATCAAATTGAACAAAAACACTGGTCAACACCTATGTTACATTTTGGTCTCCTTCTATTTTTCATTTAAATAATTGCTGTAGAGGGCTTTCTAATCACATTGAGTGGGTAAACAAGTTATTTACAAAGCATCCTCTATAGTGTATACCTCCATTGACATGACATTTTATAAAGTTTTTATTTAAGCACAAAAGTAATGTGACATGGACATCACCCCTATATTTGACATAAATATATGTTGAATGTGTTTGAAAGTAGTAGGTACACCTAACAAAGGTGTGTATTAATGGACAAAGTGTGTATTTAGCAACACTACAAGGGAATAAAATGTGTTTAAATCAAAGTCTGCTATAATTTTGAAAGCATATGCCAAAACCTATACTTTATACAACCTATAAATCAATGCTTGCGCTTAAGTTGGGTGTTATTTCTGTTAAACATGTGTTTCCATATAAACTTCACATCCCTCATTTCTCTTAAACATGCGTTTCCATAGAAACTTCACATCCCTCCTTTGAGGAAGATATGTGATAGTAATATTGTCTTTTTACATACTGAGGTTTGAAGTGCATTTAACATTGTTAAATTGCTTTCTAGGATTGTGGAAATCACTCTGAAGTAGGGAGGAAGATACGATTTGGTAATCTTGTCACCTCACATATTTTCCACCCTGAGGAAGCAAGGAAGAGATGTGATATACTCATGTCACCTCACATATTTTCATTTGGAAGAAGTGAGGAAAAGATTTGGAAGAAGCGAGGAAAAGATTTGGTGGTAATCTTGCCATTTTTTTTAATATTTATTTTACATATAATTATTTTGAACTAAGAGATGTGGTGACATTACCATTTGAGATACTTGCAAATGAAGTTGTGCTGTTGGATGGTTCTCCCAACACATTGAACATATACTTGCATGAAGTTGTGCTGCTGGATGGTTCTCCCAACACATTAAGCATATACCCGCATTTGCTCCATCTCTCTTTGCAATTGTTTAGACAAATTTGCTAAGCATTAATAAAATAGGGTAGTTATATGTGATTACAATATTCATAAACAAATTTCATATTTTGAGAAGGGATGGTTTCAATGAATAACAATAATGATGACACTAATGATGATGCATGTTGTAAGGGACAATTTCAATGAATAACCATAATAACTTATCCAAAATTAGTGCTAGACTGCTTCGTTACACTAATTTGAATTCTTATGCAAAGCTTCTTAATTTTTCCATAATTTCGTTAAAAAATTGGCTTAAATAAATTAAAACCAACAATTTAAAGGATTGAAATTGAAAATAAAACATAAATAATCATAGACAATACTTAGCAGATCGATAATGATGTTTACCGTGCTTGGGCTACTTCTCTGGATCCACTTTAAAAGATGAACCAATCCATTAAACATGATGTAAAATACTCCATTACATCTCTTTACATAAAAAATAAATGGTCTTCAATCTACAAAAGAATCACTAATATTCTCTAAAAAGACAATAGCACATGCCTCCCAACCTTCAATAACATCTTCCCGCAACAATGAACACAAACTTTCCTATTTTCCCATTAAAGGGTCTTTTGCTTGCTTTCAAATACAATTTGCTTTAATTTATCATGTTTGCAAAGCCCGTGGGCTAGTGGTTAAGGCACTCCCCTTTTACATAGGAAATTGGGGTTAAAATCCACTCAATCTTCCCTTTAATTTTTTAAGGGATATTCTGTCCCACATGTAGACATAACAAATTCATATGCTTTATAACACATTGCGGATTACAACAAAGGCATATGATAGCGCGTATTCCATTGTTGGGTTGGCATGTATAGTAATATTAGGTGGCATGTATAACAATGTTAGTTGGCATATATTTAATAGTTATGTTTAAATCTCTTCGTAATATTTATCCCACACACATTGTTTGAGATTGTGAATCACATAGGATTTTTTAAATGTAACCTCCACAAGTAATATTTGAATGTGAAGTGTTAGTGGCACATTGATACTAGGATTGAAAACTTTTGGAGATTACCATAGATGTACCTTGGTTGCAAACTTTTCGAGATTACCATAGATTTGAATGTGAAGTGTTAGTGGCACGTTGATGCTAGGATTGCAAACTTTTGGAGATTACCATAGATGTATCTTGGTTACAAACTTTTCGAGATTACCATAGATGTACCTTGGTTCGAAGACTAAACAAAACCCTACAATGTGTTACTTTCTAATGGGTCCACGTGTCAGAATTCTGTACTGGTAAAGTTAGTAGGGTGACATCAACACTATACCTTTTTTTACTTGTTTACCTTTAATTTCTGTAGGCTATAGTTTTTGCATACGATGTTTGTTTGACCCCGTTCAAATTGCGTTGGAAAGCTTTTGACGAGCTCTTTGACATGTAGATATTTTCAACATAATTTGAGACCATATGATTGGATCGATTATTGGGATCCTCCTGGATCAATAACAATTATAGATGCCTTAAGGGATGGTTTCACCATAATGGGATGGTTTCAATGAATGACCATGATAATAATATAATAATGGATGTGTTGAGAGATGGTTTCACTATAACGAATGGTTTCAATGAATAACTAGCATAATAATAATGGAAGAGAAAAACATTATAACCATAGTTGTGGAAGTTTCAAGGTAGCTGTCTCAAGGGATGGTTTCATTGTGATGGGATGGTTTCAATGAATGACCATAATAATAATATAATAATGGATGTCTTAAATGATGACTTCATCAAAATGGGTTGGTTTCAGTGGGTACTACTACTAATAATAATGGAAAAAAACCAAATAACCATAGAAATGAAGTTTCAATGTATAAATAATGGGAGCACAATACATGCAATGAAGTTTTAATGTATAAAAAATGGGAGCACAATACATGACAGATAACAAGCACAAAACACACTTTATAGGAAAAATCATAATAGTAAATCAAAGCATGTTGCATAGAAAAAATCATTTAAAGAATATATAATAATAACAAGATGTAAGTTTCTACCTAAAATTGTAATTGGGTTTGTGAATAGTGGATAGGGATTAAAAAAGTTGGACACTTATTTATGAGTTCAAAAAAAAAAAACATTGAATAGTATCAAGGTTGTAGATTAGGGGTTATCAAATTGTAAAATTTAAGCCATAAATAACACTAAGCCCAAGCACAAAATATGGTTGGGATATGTTAATTGGGTCTAGCCCGATCAATTGAGAGGAGTGTGATCCTCCCTACCCTACCCAAGTGACATGTTGTACTCTTAATGAGTATATTGTTGTATCGGCTTTGAGCCTTAAAGAATTTGATTTACCCTAGGTACCATCCTCAGAACGAGGGGATTGTTGGCATATTTATTACGGGCAGACAGATGGTAGCGTATTTGTTTGTCATTGATAGAAAGCTCAGCCCGATGATGACGAACAAGAGAAAGTGGCAAGAACAGTAGCGCAACGATGATCGCATGGCAAGATCAGAAGCGTAAACTCCATTTCGGAGTTTCGGATACCGGGAGTTGGAGGAGTCAAGAGTCGAGACTCTTTATCACATGAGTCCCGAAGTTGCGAAATGCGA
Organism: Picea mariana; assembly: GCA_032191745.1. Lineage (NCBI taxonomy): Eukaryota > Viridiplantae > Streptophyta > Pinopsida > Pinales > Pinaceae > Picea > Picea mariana. The sequence continues at coordinate 346,070 of JASDQU010102037.1, forward strand.
AACGCCAAAATCCTGAAACAGGCACATCAAACCACGACTTAATCTCCATTTCAGAGTTTCAGATACTGGGAGTTGGAGGAGTCAAGAGTCGAGACTCTTCATCACAGGAGTCCCGAAGTTGTGAAATGCGAAACACCAAAATCCTGAAATAGGAACATCAAACCATGACTTAATCTCCATTTTGGAGTTTCGGATACTGGGAGTTGGAGGAGTCAAGAGTCGAGACTCTTCATCACAGGAGTCCCGAAGTTGCGAAATGTGAAACGTCGAAATCCCGAAACAGGCACATCAAACCACGACTTAATCTCCATTTTGGATTTTCAGATACCGAGAGTTGGAGGAGTCAAGAGTCGATACTCTTCATCATAGGAGTCCCAAAGTTGCGAAATGCAAAACGCCGAAATCTCGAAACAGACACATAAAAAAAGACTCCATTTCATAGTTTCACAGACCGGGAAATCAAAGATCAAAGGAACTTTAACCTTTGAAGTAGCGAACCCCGAAATCCCGAAAGCAGGAGGACCGTCCATCTTCTGGAAGGACACGTGGTTATAGATCAACATTTCGCTGACTGAGAGGTCAAAGGAAGGAGTGCCCTAACCTCTTAAACTCGTGATATGCGAAATCATGAATTAATCTGAGTTGTTGATCAAAGGTATATCCTGGACCGTTGATCAGGCACAACCGACGACAACGGGCTAGAACCCTCACGGTTCCACCCTGCTCACACCAGGACCTTCTTCAACCACGGGCCCGAAGAGCCTAAGCTCTTCCAACTCCCCTCGGGAGTCACGAGTCACCCACAGTAACTCCTTCGGCGATCTCTCCTTCGAAAATCGAGATATTGCGATTCGGGAATTCACGGTTCACGTGATCACCATTCACATGCAAAACAAAACCCCGATCCCCGATGGTCAACGGGTCAACGTTCCTTCCTTCCTATGCTTGGAAGAGTCTCCGAGTCTCAAAGGCCTCCACCTTTGTCTTCCTTCCTCTTGCGCAAACTCCTCAACCCTGAGTTCCCCAAATGTGCGTAAAAGAACTGTTCCTTCTAAACTTCTATCCTCAGTTCCTTCAAAGGAATTTGATGTCTTCCCTCCTTGCAGAACCTCTACGCACACATGGTGTTGTCCCTCCTGAGATTTGCACGAACACTCAGACCCCTTGAGGGATTTTCTCTTCCTTTCCCTCAGATGGAGAATATGGACGCCTTCCTGGCTCCTTACTCAAGCAACCTCCGTGCTGAGTCTTTCTGGGTATTCAGCAACCCAATATAGGTCCCTCAGTGGACTCTGTTTTTTCTCTTCAGAAGTCCAAGGGTTCTTCCTCCTGTGCTTGCCTGCACATTTACTCAACGCACTCCTGGCGGAGTCTCTTCTCCTCTTTCACAGAACACTCAACAGTCCTTTCTTCCTGTGCACTTATGCACTCGCTCAATGCCCTCCTGGCAGAGCTCCCACAAAATCCTAAGTGATTCCGGTATTTCCTTAAGAACTCATAACAGAGTTCTTTCTCTCTCTGCACCACTGTACACGCACTCAATGCCCACTTGGCAGAGATTCTCACAGAATCCGCAGTGATTCTGTTAGCAACTGTGTCTCAGCTACACAACCTTGCCTCTTGAGGTGTTCAACAACTTCAAAGGTCTTCTTCTTGAGTTGTTGACTTCAGTCTGTGTCTCAGCACGTCTCTGTCTGACTCCTCACGAGTTCAGAAGTGCATCCTCCTATGCACTGGTATTCAGAGTCTCAACACTCTGTCACTCCCTCACGGCATGAAACCTCAAAGACCTCTCAAACCTAAAATCAAACAAACTCCCTGCAATGGCATGATAACAACACACACATATAGCATATAATAAACACTCACAGACATGCATATAATGACAGAACATGTGCAGGAAAACTACTGTTTGTATTAAATAATGGCAAATGCCTGAATTTTTACAATGGTGATCCCTGAGCTCTCCTTGGATCTTTACTCAACCATTCTATATCTAAAATGAGATTTCAGACCTCTTTTACCTGAGGTGATCATCGAGCGCTTCCCTCCAGAATTTACCTACTCTAATTAATTTACAATCAATGGCTGTCTAGTCTGCTATCCAGAACTAGATTCTCAGCCGATCTATAATAAATGCCTATCTTATCTAAATCCTGCGCAAAGGCATGGCATTCATGGCTCACCAGCCTAAAACATTTAATTACATTCAATACAAATATGAATGAGGCTGCGCCTCCCTTCATCCTTTGAATGCGCGCTGATGTGGCTGGCTGGCTGCATGGAGAGATGCTCCTGCATCAACAACGAAGGCTCGTGAATTTTTGAAATGATCATGGCCGTTGAAGCCAGAGGAAACATGGCGAAATATTGGCATTTCGCTGACTGAAAGGTCAAAGGAAGGAGTGCTCTAACCTCTCTAATTCGCGATATGCGAAATCATAAAATAACCCTAGCTGTCGGATCGATGATTGATCTGGATCGTTGATTAAACATGACGAAGGCCTGTGAAGATTCTAAATCACGATAAGATCTGGACCGTTCGGTCCATAGGACACGTGGTGAAAGATCGTCATTTCGTTGATTGAAAAGTCAAAGGAACGGGGTTCCCTAACTTTTCGAACTCGCGATATGCGAAATCAGGAAATGTCGAAATGTGAAATTGCGAAACACCTTTTGGTGCAGCCTTTGGTCACCATTGGTGGTTACGAGAAGGGAAGGAGCTAGTCCAGCTAAGATCCTTTTTTCGGAGTTTCGGGAATCACGACATGGAGCGTCAAGATATCTCATCACAAGGAATGCCGAAATGCCGAAATACTGAAATGCGAAATGGCAAAATCAACGCGAGACCCTGTGCTTGTAATCCAACGGTGTTGGACACTTGGAAATCTGATCGAAGGGCTATTGTTGCTCTTCACAATTAATTGTTCAGTTACGATTCAGTTATCAGAACCGAATCATGGTTCTTGGACAGTTGGCATTTCAGTTGCTGAAGCGTTGTTCTAGGGATTTGAGGGGTAACTGAAGGGGTTGCAGTGCATAAAAGAAGCACGCAGTGACTGTGTGTGGTTGGTTGTTATGACTGAAAAATGAGTTGAACTGTAGAAAGGTAAAATTACAGTATGCACAGTGTGAAGAAAGCTCAGAGATAAGGAACAAAAGCTGAACAGAGGAGAAAAGGTGAAGAGAGCAGAATGTGCACATATCAAAGAGCATGAGAAGGACAGAGAAAGAACAGATAGAAAGAGACAACAAGTCAAGCCAAGTATTAACAGAGCAGAAGAATAGTGTAGCAGAGAAGAATTGCCGATCAGTGAAGAAGTGGTAAGAATTGATTTATCTGTGTTGTTGGTTATTTAATCATTTATTTGTAATAAGGGTGGTAGGGAGGTACTAGGGAGGACTGTTGTCCTCAGAGGTTCAAGTGGGTGATTGAACACATGGAGTTGTATCTTCCATCTAGTTGCATCCAGAAAAACCAGGGTGGCAGGGTGGTGCAAGGGAGAACAAATGTTCTCTGTTATACAGATCGGAGTCTGTGTAATTGGAAGTTGGTGCTTCCATCCAGTTGGTGCTGGAACACTCAGGGAGTTGGTGCTTCCTTCTAGTGGGTGCTAGAGAAACCAGAGATTTGATGTTCTCAAACAAGTTGGAGCTCGTAAAACAGAGGTAGTAGCCTCACATTGAGTTGGTGCTCAATTATAAATGATGTACAGAACTTAAAAGACTGCCTATCATTTCGAAGAAGAAGAGGTTTTCTCCCTTTATGGGTTTCCTCGTGAAAATCTGTCTCTGTGTATATATTATGTGTGACTGATGCTCATTATTTATGTTGTCCATATGTTGTATAATATTGATGATCACTTGAAGA
>JASDQU010102037.1:362695-383366 GCA_032191745.1 Picea mariana
AATAGGGGGGGGGGGGAAGAGAAAAATTAATAGTTTTTATACATTCCTGCAGATAAATTGTATATTGTGGAACTCCAGGCGCTATTTGCAGCTCGCAAAATATTCTAAACACAATTTTGAGATCGTCAATCGGGGAACCCGCAATCGAAAAAGCGTGCAAGTATGGAACATGGAAACACTGTCCAAGTTCTATAGGGATGGTTGGTTCTGGACACTTTTTCTTTTGGTGTTGCATATTTGGAAAGAAGTACGAGGATGGGCATAACAGGAAACAGTGTCTATGAGTTGGATTTTTCGTGAACCCACCAACATGAGGATCCAAAATAGGGTGACAAGGTTTCCCCAGAAGACGTGAGGCCCCGATGACCAAATTGTATAGCTCATAACATTTAAATGCATAATGTGTAACACGAAAGAGGGGATGATGTAGAAGTCCAGTAGTCAATTTGTATATGGCGAAGGAGTAGGTGGTAATTATTTCATACGAGTGTGTACAGTTGTCACTAGTAAGAGCATAGTTAATGTATATTAGGAAGGACGTGAAGCTTGAGTGAGCTTAATGTATACAAGGAAGTTGCGGTGTAATTGTAGATGATGGAAGTTTTGAGTGCAAGATGTATATCGCGGAACAATAAGAAGCCAAGTTCGTAAGCGCCAACTCGGAAACTGCTGCCATAAAATTGGCTAGGTATGGAAAGGAACAACATTCGATCGTATTCGTCATGTGAGGATATATATGGAGATGAATACATGTCATCCCACCAACCCTAGAACTGGATATCATAGAAAGATAACTAAGTATATATACAGAAAGCGATAATCCAACCCTGGAACTGAATATCATAGAAAGACGACTAAGTATATATCTAGAAAGCGATAACGGATGGGAAGAAAAAAAATTGAGTTTGTATGTGCCAAACTAGCAACCACGGCCATAAAATTGATCAACTATGGAAAGGAACAGCAGTAAGTCGGATTCGTCATGTGAGGATATAGATGGAGATGAAGATATGTCAACCCACCAACCCACCAACCCACGATCATAGAAAGATGACTAAGTATATAACCAGAAAGAAATAATGGACGAGAAGGAGAAAAGGGAAAAAGGGATAAGTATCTGACAGTAGAAAATCCATTCCATTTTTCTGTTTATTAATGCCAATGTTTTCGAACCCCTGCTGGGTTCTCACTAGTAAAAGAATAAATTGCAGATCACAGAAGTTCTTTGGCTACAAGATGTATATGACAGAACATGGGACATAGGTGTTGGATACCATGAACCGGGGACCTGACGACTAGATAATTGGCTAAGTATTGGCCAAGAGAAAGTTTTGATATTTATTTCAATAGTATTCATACTAATAGATATTAATAGATAATTTTTGTTTCAAATGAAAATCATCTCCCAATTTGCAAGATGTTGTTCGGTTCTCAAATTTTGTTGAAATCATAGAAGTTTTGACTGCAATATGTATATAACACAACAATAAGAACTAAGTATATAACCAAAAAGTGATAATAGATGGGAAGAAGAAAAGGGGAAAAGGGCTAAGTATCTAACAGTCAAAATTCCATTTTTCTGTTTATTAATGCCAATGTTTTTGAAACCCTGTTGGGTTCTCATTAGTAAAAGCATAAATTGCAGATCACGGAAGTTCTTTGGCTACAAGATGTATATGAAAGAACAGGGGACATAGGTGTTGGATAATGTGAACTCGGGACTTGGTGGCCAGATAACTGGCTAAGTATTGGCCAAGAGAATTTTTTTATGTTTATTTCAATAGTATTCATACTAACATATATTAATAGATTATTTATGTTTCAAATGCAAATCATCTCCCAATTTATAGGATGTTTTTCGGTTTACAAATTTCGTTGAAAACACGAAATTTTTGACTGCAAGATGTATATAACGCAACAAGAAGCAATAGAGTTTGAAAGCGCCAACTCGGGAACCGCGGCCATAAAATTGGCTAAGTATGGAAAGGAACAACGGTCGGTCAGATTCACCATGTGAGGATATAGATGGAAATGAAGATATGTCTGCCCGCCAACCCTGGAACCCGCGATCATAAAAAGGCGACTAAGTATATAACCAGAAAGTGATAATACACGGGAAGAAGAAAAGGGAAAAAGGGATAAGTATCTCACAAAAGAAAATCTACGGTTCCTTTATTAATGCCAATATTTTCGAACCCCTGGTGAGTTATCACTAGTTAAATAATAAATTCCAGATCACACAAGTTCTTTCCCTGCAAGATGTATATGACAGAACAGGGGACATAGTTGTTGGATACTGCAAACCTTGGACCCGGTGGCTAGAGGATGAGTTATCACTAGTTAAAGAATAAATTGTAGATCACAAAAGTTCTTTGGCTGCAAGATGTATATGACAGAACATGGAACATAGTTGTTGGATATCGCAAAATCAGGACTCGATGGCCAGATAATTGGCTAAGTTTTGGATAAGAGGAAGTTTTTATATTTATTCCAATAGTACTCATATTAGTATATATGCACAGATATTATCAAATAGAAGAAGCTGCAGTATATGCAAGATATTGAACATGAACATGACATCAACACTTGAGTTTCTATTGGAAGATTGGTTGTTGTCATTGATGTCAACCCTAGTCATGGGTTTTGGACCGCAAGATTAATGAAGGTATTTGGACATGAAGGAAAATGCACATGCAGATACAACACCCATGGATGGATAGTATACATCATGTTGTTTCTGGTGGTATGTGGCATGTCATGTGGATCCTCATGGTTGAGGAGAAATAAATTGTTGAANAAAGTGTCAGGTCGGACATAATATTAAAAGGAAGTGACATAAATGGTATAAATAAACAACATTATATATTCATTTGATACAAGTCGAATTTCAGATGAAATAAGAAGTAAAGAAGGCTGGATTTCAAGGGAGGATGAAGATTTTTGGTGATGTGTTCTAAGGTATGCTATTTTCAAGTCATCTTACCATTTTTACTATAACTTTTTTTCTAGAATGATTCAGATAGTGAAATCGCTATGGTATTGAGAAGACATATCAAGGTACCTCTGGTAAAAATTTAAGCTCTTGATTCACTATAATTATGGAGATACACTCTATGGAAGATAGGGTTTGTGACCAGTCCTGAAGCTAGTMAATAAGCAGGTGTTCCAGGTAAAACAGTCATAACTTATTTATCGAGAATCAAAATGACGTGGGAAAAATTTCATTGGAAAGAGTACGGAATATAGTTTCTTGTATGTGAGTTTTATAATCGGATGTTAAATATTGAGCGCGGGGCATTCTGTACAAGTTCGGTCTCTTGAATAGACCAGAATTGAATAAAGTCTACCATTATTTCTATAACTTCTTTTTGGGGAGGATTCAAGGAGTGAAACTTGGAGGAGTTTCAGATAATACATTGAGTAATATTATATAAAAGATCAGAGTACTCCAAGAATTGAAGAATTGTAGAAATTGAAGAAGTCTCAGGAAGCATTATCAGGTTCTATGTGATGATTGGTTGATGGTGATGATTTAATGTAAAGTTTTATTATCTCTCATATATTATTGGGTGGAAGGAAGGGGAAATGATGGAGAGTTCAAATCTCTCTTGATATTGGAGGATTGTATCATTCTCTTGGATTTTTATCCCTCCCTTTACATTTGGAAGCTGTAGCTACGTTTGGAAGTCATTACTTGCCTTGAACAATAACTATTGATTATTTCTCATATATTGTGCATGGTGTGTTGTGGTGTATTGGTGTAACTCTTATACTATTGTTCATTGCTCATTGGATATAGTGGAATGGTTTATGTATAAGTTGAAAAAGGTTTTAAATTTTACTTGATACTGATTCACCCCCCTTTCAGTATCAACAATTGGTATCAGAGCGGGTTACCTTCAGTATAGTTTAACCATTGGAAGGAAGATTCTATGCAGAAATGGAAGACAACATTCCAAATTGGATTCCACCATTTGATGGAAGGAATTTTGAATACTGGAAAAATAGAATGGAAACTTACTTGAAAGATCTTGGGGCAGATGTTTGGTTCTCAGTTGCTTCAGGATACAATGCTTTGAAGAAACCAAAGACTGCAGCTTAGAAGGAAGCAAAAAGGAACAAAAAAATGGCAATAGATGCCATCCTGGATGGATTGACAGATTCAGTGAAATCCAAGGTGGGATCATGTGCATGAGAAAAAGAGATTTGGGACAAGCTACACGACCTTTATGCAAAGGAAGAAGAAACAAAAGAAGAAGAAGTTGAAGAAGATTACAACATCTCAGATTTCAAAGAAGAAAATAGAGGTCAGTTCTTTTGCTTTAATTGTGAAGGAGTAGGACATGTTGAAGTTGAATGTCCTCATCCAAGGCTTGAAAGAGATGACAATGAAGAAGAAGAAAATCATAAAGTAAAAATGATTCAACAAGAAGATGAGAATCTTAAAAAATTGAAGCATGTTGAGATTGAAAATAGAAAGCTCAAAAACATGCATAGAAAACTAAGAAGTGAATTGGGTGGTTATGAAAAGACAGTTGTAAGCTTAAAGAAAAAATTAGAATACTTTCAGAAACTAAGAGAAGAAACCATTTCCTTGAAAAATCAACTTGAAGAAGTAAGAATAATAGCAGAAGTAAAGAAGGTCCAAATGATAAAGAAAGAAGAAGATTGTGAGAAAATTGAACAAGAAGTTGTCTCATTGAGGAAGAGCTTAAGAAACTCTCAAGTGCCAAAAGAATTAACACATCTTGGATGCATGGGTGAAACTTTATACAAAGAAGATGCAATTACACATAAGAAGGTTGAAGAAAGAGCTACACAGACAGTTGATGAGAAGTGGATCAGGATACCAGAAAGAAGGAATGATTACAAAAGAGATGAATATCCAAGAAGACCTCCTACCTTCAGGAATCAAAGAAGCTTCAATCAGTATGAAGGAAACTACAAAAGAGTAGATCATGAACCCAGATGAACTACATCACAAAGAAGGTCACTTACTCCCAGGTATCAAAATTTCTTTCTTAGTCATTGTTATACTTGCAAAAATTTTGGACGTAAGACAATTAATTGCAGAATCAATGAAAGGAACAAATATGCAATAAACATGAATGGTGTAAATAGAAGATATAGAAATAATTGTTGATTTTTCAACATAAGTTATAATTCATTTTACCCGTTGATGGAAAAAAATATTGTATGCTACAAATGCAATTATCTTTGTCACAAAGAACGAGATTGCAGATATATGAATGAAGATGTCCCTATGCCAACCACAGTATGGAGAAGGAAAGAGATTCCAAACAATGAAGATTGTCGAATAGCATTAACCACTGAAGAATGTAAAGAAGAAGATGAATGGTACATAGACAGTGGATGTTNTTGAAGAGAAAGGGTGGCAATGTTGCATTTGGAGATGACTCATCTGCCAAAATACTTGGAGAAGGTGTAGTAGAGCTTGGAAGAAAAAATGTAAAAGCAAAGAATGTTCTATTGGTTGAAGACTTGAATCATAATCTACTCAGTTTTAGTAAAATGTGTGATCATGGATACACTCTTACGTTTGATTCCCGAAAATGAAAAATCAGAGAAAATAACTCAGGAAGATTGATTGCAACTGCAACAAGAAGACCGAACAACATATACATCCTAGACATGAAGAATAGAGAGAAGACAGAAGTCACACAAAATGATTCTAAGGAAGAAAAAGTTCCAATGACCAAAAATAAGGATGAAGTATTATTGAGTGCCACATGTTTAGGGGGAGCAACCCCAAAGAAGAGAGTTACATTTTTCCATTAAACTCAGGCGGAGTAGCCCTAACCTTTGCCATTGATGTCAAAGGGGGAGAGAAATTGGGATCGTGATGATATGGGGAGCATGAGTGTTGCCATCAATAACAAAGGGGGATATTGTTGGAAGATTGGTTTTTGTCATTGATGTCAACCCTAGTCATGGGTTTTGGACTTCAATATTGATGAAGGTATTTGGACATGAAGAAAAATTCACATGCAGATACAACACCCATGGATGGATATTATACATCATGTTGCTTCCAGTGGTATGTGGGACATCACGTGGATCCTCATGGTTGAGGAGAAATGAATTTTTAAAGATGACAAAGTGAATTGAAGAAGGAAGTACATGTAGGCCCTGAAGATAATTAAAGAAAAGAATTACAAAATAAGAAAGTGTCAGGTCGGCCCTAATGTTAAAAGGAAGTGACATAAATCGTATAAATAAACATCATTATACATTCATTTGATACAAGTCGAATTTCATATGAAATAAGAAGTAAAGAAGGCCAGATTTCAAGGGAGGATGAAGACTTTTGGTGATGTGTTCTAAGGTATGTTATTTTCAAGTCATCTTACCATTTTTCCTATAACTTTTTTTTCTAGAACGATTTGTATGGTGAAATCACTATGGTATTGAGAATACATATCAAGGTACCTTTGGTAAAAATTTAAGCTCTTGATTCGCTATAATTATGGAGATACACTATGTGGAAGATAGGGTTTGTGACCAGTCCTAAAGCTAGTCAATAAACAAGTGTTCTGGGTAAAAAAGTCATAACTTCTTCATCGAGAATCCAAATGATGTGGGAAAAATTTCATTGGAAATAGTACATATTTTAGTTTCTTGTGTGCAAGTTTCAAAATCATATGTTAAATATTGAGCGTGGGGAATTCTATACAATTTCGGTATCCTGAATAGACCAGAATTGAATATTAGTCTACTATTCTTTCTATAACTTCTTTTAGGGGAGGATTCAAGGAGTGAAACTTGGAGGAGTTTCAGAGAATAAATTGAGTAATATTATATACAGGATCAGACTACTCCAAGAATTGAAGAAATGCAGAAATTGAAGAAGTCTCAAAAAGCATTATCAGGTTCTATGTGATGATTGGTTGATGGTGATGATTTAATGCAAAGTTTTATTATCTCTCATATATTCTTGGGTGGAAGGAAGGGGCAAGGATGGAGAGTTCAACTCTCTCTTCATATTGGAGGATTGTATCTTCCTCTTGGAGGTTTATCCCTCCCTTTACATTTGGAAGTTGTAGTTACCTTTGGAAGTCATTAATTCCCTTGAACAATAACTATTGATTATTTCTCATATATTGTGCATGGTGTATTGTGGTGTATTTGTGTAACTCTTATACTATTGTTCATTTCTCATTGGATATAGTTGAATGGTTTAAGTATAAGTTGAAAAAGGTTTTAAATTGTACTTGATACTGATTCACCCCCCTCTCAGTATCAACAGTTTCCTTGTTGTAAGTCATTAATTCATTATATTTACGAGACCCGAAGAATCAAAGGAGGACGAGTCCTCCAATTTCTTTATTTAAGTATAGGGTCGACGCCATATTTATTTTTATTTTTCATTTTTCATCTCCATCTTGTTCCATGATATACATCTTGAACCTAGTACTTCTGTCATATACATTTTTCACCCAACAATTCTGGACTCGCAGTCGGAGTAGCGGGTTCACATTTGTAGTCATGTTTATGTATCACGAGTCTGACCGATCGCAACATGAGATTTAGTCATTTATATAATATTATAACATTGTACAAGATTTATAGTAATTTATAAAATGCTATAAAAATGTAAGGAACAAACAGAGTAGCCTTTATTTAAATTGAAGTACTGGGCAGCAGAAAAGGAAAACACCATAAAAAAAAAAAAAACCGCAAATATTCTATATCCAAATAAGATGGGTTACAAAAGTATAGCCGAGATTGTTTGCCACAATGATTGTGATTTGGCCTGCCGCCGACCAATAAAAAATATGTACAATAATGAAGCTTGTTGACAGTCTTCTTGACGATCAAATCCTTTATTTGTAAAAACAATGAGTTGATTATCAATTTCGGGTCTTGGACTTAATTGGTGCTGCCAACTAGATGTATCCCAATTTTTTGAATAGATTGTCTCTTCTAGATATGTCCTTCTTGCATTGGTTGGTTATTCAACATTCCATTCTTTGTTAGGTATTAATGATCCATGTTTTATGAGAAGAATGAAATGAATATAGATTATTAACAGATTCTTAACACAAAATAATAGAGATATAGTAAAACTGGTTTTCTATTCAATAATGAAATAAGCTGAAACTATAAAATGCAGCAGAAACAAGCTTGTTGGAATGGTGGCGGCTTATCTCTGAGAAGAGATGTGACGACTGCGCTCATTTGCAAGAAGATGATTACAATGAGGCTCTGAAGGCATTTTATAATAAACAATAATTCCAAAAACCATAGACATCCAAAAACCTAACCCTAGGAGATGAAGCGCCAAAAGTCATGTGGGCCCCGTTTGGGTAAGTTAGTACATTAACTTCCCAGGGTCGTAACTTTTGTATACGTTCTCTGTTTTAGGCATATGATAGCCCATTGGAAAGGTATCATCTAGGATATTCATTTTGGGGCCTCAATAGTAGTCTATCATTCAGAAGCTTGATCCCGAAAAACCTTCATTTAGGCCCTCAAAATGGCCCTGGAAGTGAAAACTGCTAAAAATAGTAAATTGCCAAAATTGCTAGAAAAATTGTTTCAAGCCAGTTGGAAAAGGTGGGTGGCCACCGATATCCATATGGATCAATCCTTCCTCCTTAGGAAAAAATGGTCTCAATTCCGTTGAGTTCCCCCATCAGATGAGGAAATTTCTACTGAATTTGGCCCTGGGTGAGCCACTTACCTTGGTGCAGGAGCTGCCCTGCTTTGACGACTCGATAAAGCTAGATCCTTTACTGTTGAGTTACCTTGATCTGTGTGTCCACAATATGATCGTTGGATGCCTATTCGATGAAATCAATTTCGAGCTCTGTTCGTGTCATCTATTCTGCTACGTCTGAGGTGTCCAATAATGGTGGGAAATAAGGGCAAAGGAGTTCCAGGTTGAACACTGGGTGCAGGCCAAGGAAAGGAGGAATGTTGAGCTCAAAAGAATTATCCCCCATGACCTTGGTGATGGTGTATGGCCCATAACATAGTGGGCAAAGCTTCCAATGGGGTCCTATAAGGCATTCTTTTTGCAAGTGCAACCAAACTTTGTCTCCCACCTGAAACTTATGTGGCACCCGATGTTGATCATGGAACTATTTCTACTTGTCATTGGAATTCTGTAGGATATCCTGAACCTGTTGGAAGATGTGATGGATCCTCTCAATGAACTGGGTGGCTTTGTCATCTTCAGTTGGAATAGGAGATGAGTCGGTTGAGGTGACCGCAAGGGGAAGTGAAACATCTATGGGACCCAATGGTTGGAATCCCAACCCCACCTGAAAGGGGCTGTGGCCAGTTGAGGTATGCAGGGCTAGGTTGTAGCTATGCTGGACATAGGGAAGGATCTCATCCCATGTGCGAGGGTGCTTTGAATTATACATTCAAAGGATATGCACAGCCATTTGATTTACAACCTTGGTTTGGCCATCTGTTTGGGGGTGGAAGACCATGGATTTGGTTAGCTTGGTGTCCAACAGTGACCAGAGGTCGACCAAAATGTGATGAGAAATCGAATGTCCCTATCTAAGACAATGTTTTGTGGGAGTCCAAAATGTACCCAGACCCATTCAAATAAGATCTTGGCATTAGCCTCTGCTATGATTCTCTTCTTGCAGGCAACTAGAAACACCATCTTAGAAAAGCGGTCAATAACCAAAAAAACACAATCATTTCCCCGCTTGGTGGATGGAAGGCCTGACATGTAGTCCATTGAGATGTATTCCCATGGCCTGTCAGGAGTAGGAAGAGGGGTGTACAGACCCTATTTCTTAGTGGTTGGTTTGGCAATAGTGCAGGCAGTGTAGGACCTAATATACTTGCTGACCTTCTATCGGAGTTTCAGCCAGTAGAAATGTTTCTATAGCATCTCCACTATCTTTTCAACGCCAAAGTTTCCTACCACCCAACTGTAGTGGGATTCCCAGATCAGCTTCACTCACTTGCTTGATGGAACACAGATATGGCCCAAACAACACAAGAACCCATCCTAAAGATAGAAATTATCGACAACTATGTTTACACCCAACATTTGGTAGGTGGTGGCAAAGTCAGGGTCTGTCTCATAGAGTTTGGGCCATTCATAGGTCTCATGGCTGCAAGAGTCTAGAACCGTGGTGAGTGTCACGATTGGTGGTCTAATGAGGCAATCAATGATGCGATTGGTGCTTCCTATTTTATACTTGATGTTGAGGTGGAATTGTTGTAAGTATGTGGATCACTTTTGATGGCGGTCATTCTGGAATTTTCCTTGTGTCTGCATAAACTGCAGTGGCTTATGATCAGTGTGGATGATTGTCTCCTTCCCAAGAATGTAATGTCTCCACTGGTAGCAGGCTTGCACAATGGAGTACATTTCTTTGTCGTAAGTAGGGTACTTATGGACAACATCCGATAGTGTCTCACTATGATAGGCCACAGGGTGGTTGTGCTGAGTGAGAACGACGCCCACAACATAGTCTGAAGCATCTATCTTGATCTCAAAGGGATGCTACAGGTCTGGTAGTGAAAGTACTGGGGATGAGCACAAGATCTTCTTCAAATCATCGAACACTTGTTGTTGGGACTGACCCCACGCAAATTTTTCCCTACCACCACCCCTGGTGATTTGGCTGAGGGCCCATGAAATATGGGACAATCCCAACACAAACCTGCAGTAGAAATTGGGAAGGCCCAAGAAGCTCCAAAGCTCAATGAGTGTGGTTGGGGCTGTCCAGTCACGGATGACTTGGATCTTGGATGGATCCACATGTACACCATGATTATCAATGATGTATCCTAGTTAATGGACCATGTCCATGCCGAAGGATCATTTTTCCAAGTTGACGTATAGCTTCTATTGCTGCAGGGTGTGCAAAACCCACTGAATATGCTGCAAGTGTTCAACCCAAGTCTTGTTGTAAATGAGAATGTCATCTAGATACACCACTACAAAATTATTGGTGAATGGTCACAGGATATCGTCCATCATCCTCATGAAAGTGGCCAAAGAATTTGTCAAACCAAAGGGCATGACCAACCATTCAAAAAGGCCTTCCATTGACTTGAAGGTGGTCTTCCATACATCTGTTTGTTATATCGGGACTTGGTGGTAGCTAGAATTTAGATCAATCTTACTGACGCATTTATCCCCTGTCAGTTGATCAAGGAGGTTGTCGATTCAGGGAATCGAGTACCAGTTTCTGAGTGTGATTTTATTCAAAGCTCGACAATCAATGTAGAGTCACCAAGTTCCATATTTATTTTGTACCATCATGATTGGGCTCCCACAAGGTGATGAGCTAGAATGGATTTGCCCCTTGTGGAGCAGTTCTTGGATTTTTCACTTGATCTCCTCATTCTCTAATAGAGAGTGATGATAGACTGTCCCATTGGGAAGCGGTGCACCAGGGGTCAGATCGATGGGGTGATTGACCTTGCAGTGCAAAGGTACCCCAGTAGGTGAGGAGAAGATATCCGAGTATTCTTCCGTGACCTTATCTACTTGCTTCTGCTATGTGGAGAGGTCGGCTATAGAGACCCTGGATGTGGCTGTGATCTTTCACTTATTTTGAGAGTGAATCATGAAGAAGACAAACTTCCCCGTCTGAGAGATGACCTTCCTACATTGATTAGCAGAGATCAAGGAAATAGCACTAGGTGGGACTACCTCAGGTATCCTGTACAATTTCCAGTTCAAAGTAATAATAACACTAAGAGGCCTAGAATCATATACAACATGGCATTTCCATAAATAACGTTGGCCCAAAAGAACATCACAAACTTCGAGAGGAGCAAAATCACACAACACCTCGTCTTTGAAGGGCTTGATGTTGTATGACAGTCGACACTGTTGGCTGACGCGGAGATGGCTTCCTTGGCGAAGCCATCCAATGGTGTAGGCTTGTGGGTGAGGCATTGTGGGCAGGGCTAGCCAATTGATGACCTCTGCAGAGATGAGGTTCTTTTGGCTACCACTATCAACGATGAAGTGCAGCAGGGTGACTTTTACCCACATTTGTGAATGGAAGAGGCACTCTCCTTCTTCTGGCTCATTTTATTCACCAGGATGGAGCTTGGTGGTAGCAATAGTGGCACTGGGTTCCACATCAATGATCTGTATTCCCCTTTCTGGTTCTGGCTTAGAGTCAGAATCCACATTTGATTTAGAGGATTTCACTTCGTCCACGAATGACTTTTTTGAGTGACAATCAGTAGTGTTATGCCAAGGGATCTTATGGAAGTCGCACCACTTCCCAGTATCTTTATTTGTTTTTCTAGTGTCCTTATTTTCTTTCGACTTGGACTGGTTGTCCTGATATTGTCAATCTTTGCTCTGTCCTTTGTTCTGTGAGTTGGGGCCGCCCTTTCCTATATTTTTTTGTGAGGGGTTCCCAGGCCCAAATTCTCGTGTATTTTGTTTGAGCTTTTGCTCGATTTTGACAACATATCGATAGGTCGTGCCCAAGGATGAGATGTCTAGAAATTCCATTTCAGTCTAGATGTATCTATGCAAAGCACCACGATACTTGATCACAAGATGTCTCTTTGAATCTTTGATACCTAGCTTGGTGCGCAAGGTATGGAAGATATTTTTGAAATCTGGCACTGCTTGGTCCCTTTCTTGCTGCAGTGTGGTCCATTTGGTATATAAGTCATCATAACTTCTGATAGGGTAGTATTGTTCCTTAATAGAATCCCTAAGGAATCCCAGGTGGTTGTGACTGTAAATAATCAAGGTTCCTTTGTTTCATTTTTCTCATAGAAATTTTCCCACCAATATTTGACATGGGGGACGGCTTTGAGGAGCGCAAAAGTAATCTTTTTGTTAAATTTTGCAGCATCGACAGTCATTCTCCAGTGAGAGGCCATATGGGCCACCCTGAGGCTAGACAGGGAGATTTGGAGAATCAACTAGTCTTGTGAGGTATTGACAAAAGCCAGGGGGAACAGACAATTTCTGTGAGTCAAACCAAAAGTCAGGATGAACAAGATGCTATGTGAGTCTAATGCAAAATTCAGGGGGAATGTACAACCTTTGTGAGCATATATATTCTAGTGAAAAATTCAGGGGGAACGTACAACCTTTGTGAGCGTAGACAGACTACTCCAAAAGTCAGGGGGAACATAGAACCTTTGTGAGCCTAGTCAAACCTTGTGAGCCATGAGAAAAAGTCAAGGTATCTAGCAAAAGTTAGGTTGAATGTAAAATTCCTATGAGCTAGAAACAAGCGATATTCCTAATATTGAAAATGATGTAATTGAATTGATCTAGTGCGTTGGCACGTGTAAACATTATCCACCATGAAGAGAATTTTGAATTACCTTGTCAAGAGTTGTAACTAAAGTCTTGAGTCTAGTTCTATGTTAGAACTAAAGTGTAATGTTGAGTTGTAACTAAAGTCTTGATTCTAGTTCTATGTTAGAACTAAAGTGTAATGTTGAGTTGCAACTAAAGTCTTGAGTAATGTTGAGTTGCAACTAAAGTCTTGAGTCTAGAACTAAAGTGTAATGTTGAATTGCAACTAAAGTCTTGATTCTAGTTATATCTTAGAACTAAAGTGTAATGTTGAGTTGCAACTAAATTCTTAAGTCTAGTTCTAAGTTCAAACTAAAGCATGTCAGTCTCAAGTCTAGTTCTAAGTTTCAACTAAAGTGTAATGCTGAGTTGTAACCAATCTCAAGTCTAGTTCTAAGTTTGAACTAAAGTATGAAGCTGAGCTATGACTAATGCATACATTCAGGTTACTATTTCAAGCTTCTCCTCTTCCCCTCTTCATCCTATATAAGAAGAGGTCGAACCCTCTCCTCAACACAGAGTTCTGCAACACAGTTTTTCAACACAATTTTGAAACATCGTTTTCATATGTAGGTTGAGGGTGAATTAATAGAGGATCACATTAGTGATAAAGAGGCATCATATCAAAGGTGTATTTTGGCAAGGTCTTGTAAGTATTTGTTAGGTCAAAGTCATCTTGGCAAGCTCTTTGAGAGAAGTACATTCATGCTGGATATTTGTAAGAGATCTTACATTATTAATGCAATAAAGGAATATTGTTTGTTGGGGTTTTTCTCCCTATACAGGGTTTCCCCAGGGTATATGTGTTGTTGATATGCATGTTTACTTATCTACATAATTATTTCTATTCGATTATGATTTGAAATTGTTGAAGTGTATTAAGCTGGAATCAAAGTATTGAAGAAAATAAAAGAATTAATCTGCATAAGAAATCAAGCTCATAATTTAACATGGTATCAGAGCTTAGGGCGTGTTAAACGTGTTGAAGTGCAACAACAGGTACACACATATCCAAGCGATCTTGATTAATTTTCTAGTGTGAGGACCATGGCATCCTCTATTTCAGTCAGGGCCGAAGATAGGCTCCAAGGAGCTACCAACTTTAATGTGTGGAAGCTCTGTATAACAAATATCTTGCAAGAGCATGATCTTGAGCAGTATGTGACCACAGTGGTGGAAGAACCAATGAATAATGCAGGAAGAATGGCCTTCAGGAAGATTCAAGAAAAGGCCAAGTGAATCGTCTTTGACTCATTCTAAGACAATATAATGCTTGCAATGACTTCGTTGATGACTGCCAAGGACTGTATGGATACTTTGGTGAATCTGTATGAGAAATAGGCTCCAAGTTAGAAGAGGAAACTTAAGCACAAGCTCAAGTATTTGAAGATGGAGAAAGGTGAATCAGTGGCATCTTTCTGTTCCAGGATAGCTCAGATCAGAGATCAAATTTTGGTCACAGTGGTGACAGTGGATGATGATGATTTAGTGCAGGCCATTTTTTATGGTCTTCCTTCTTCATGGGAGACCTTCTTATACAGTGTAAGTGGGAGAGATATTCAGCCCACGTTTGAGAGGTTATGGCATGATTGCCTCCAGGAGGAGAGTCACACAGCTACCAAGAGCAAGCCAACAAAATAAGAACACTCAGCTTTAGCATCAAGATTCAAGGGAAAGAAGAAAGGCACTTTCCAGAAAGGATCTCAATGGAAGCCAAACATCAAAGGTACATTCAAAGGAAATAATATTGATACATCTAAGATTAAATGATTTAGTTGTAATAAGTTGGGTCATTTTGCTAAAGATTGTTGGTTTAGAAAGAAATATCCTAGGAAAGGGAAACATCATTCCTTAACTGTTGAGGACAGCACAATGATGATTGCATGGCAAGATCAGATGCTAAACTCTATTTCAGGTATCAGAATCTAAAGCATGTTTTCAGACAGAGGCAAAGTATGCGTGTTTGTCATTGATGGAAAAGGTCATGACCAACAACACAACGATGATCGCATGGCAAGATCAGAAGCTAAACTCCATTTCAGAGTTTTAGATACCGAGAGTTGGAAGTGTCGAAACACTTCATCACAGAAATGCCGAAATGTGAAACCTCGAAATACCAGACCGTTGATCTGACTCCATTTCGGATTTCCAGATACCAGGAGTTGGAAGTGTCGAAACACTTCATCACATAAATGCCAAAATGTCGAAATGATAAACCCCGAAATATCGGACCGTTGATCTGACTCCATTTCGGAGTTCCAGATACCGAGGGTTTGAAGTGTCAAAACACTTCATCATAGAAATGCCGAAATGCCAAAATGCGAAACGCTGAAATATCGGACCATTGATCTGACTCCATTTCAGAGTTCTAGATACCGAGAGTTGGAAGTGTCGAAACACTTTATCACAGAAATGTGGAAACACCAAAATACCAGATCGTTGATATGACTCCATTTCGGAGTTTTGGATACCGGGAGTTGGAGTGTCGAAACACTTCACCATAGGAATGTCGAAATGCCAAAATGTCGAAATGAAAAATGGCGAAATAAATGTAAGACCCTACGGATTTAATATAACAGTGTTGTTTATTTGAGCATCTGATTGAAGGGATATTGTTGATCTTTATGATTAACTGTTCAGTTATGATTTAGTTAGCAGAACATAATCATGGTTCTTGGACAGTTGGCGATTAATTTGCTGAGGCATTTTTTCCTAAGAAGATTCGAGTTGTAACCTAAGAGGTAGTGGATAAAAGATATGCGTTGTGATTGTGCGCGTGTGGCTGTGTCGAGTGAAAAATGAATTGAACTGTAGAAAGGTAAAATTATAGTATGTGCAGGGGAAAGAAAACACAGAGATGAGAAAAAGAAGCTGAATATAATAGAATAGTGGAAGAGAACATAAACTGCACATATCAAAGATACATATCTATGAAAAGAAGATAAATCTGAGGTGTGCATGTTGAGATAGAGGATAAGATCAGAAATATGAAGAGGATGTAAGAAGGAAGACATTGATGAAGGCAGAGCAGAGTGGCATAGCTAAATAATGATAAGCTTGGTAAGCAAATGAAAACTATTGAATCACTGTAATAAATTCACAGAAAGCAAAGTTTTATATTTCAGGGTGGTTGGAAGGTTCTAGGGAGGACTATTTTCCTCATAGGTTCAAGTGGGTTCTTGAAAACATGGAGTTGTAACTTCCATCTGGTTGCAGTAAGAGAAACCAAGATGGCAGGGTGGTGCAAGGGAGAACAAGTGTTCTCTGTTATACAGGTTGGAGCCTGTGTAACTGGAAGTTGGTGTTGGAACACTCAGGGAGTTGGTGCTTCCTTCTAGTGGGTGATAGAAAAACCAAAGAGTTGGTTCTCTCAAACAAGTTGGTGCTTGTATAAGTGGAAGTAGGTGCTTCCATCAGTCGGTGCTGGAACACTCAAGGAGTTGGTGCTTCCTTCTAGTGGGTGCTAGAGAAATCAGAGAGTTGGTTCTCTCAAACAAGTTGGAGCTTGTAAAACAGAGGTAGTAGCCTCACATTGAGTTGGTGCTCAATTATAGATGATGTACAGAACTTAAAAGACTACCTATCATTTCGAAGAAGAAGAGGTTTTCTCCCTTTATGGGTTTCCTCATGNCCCCCCCCTCTCAATTGTCTTAGTAATTTCAACAATTGGTATCAGAGCAGGTTCCTTTTATTTAAAGGTAGATATGTGAGCCTAAACATGACAAGTCATGAAGGGACTTCAGCCAGTAAGCCTCCTCTATTTGATGGAATGCATTTTTCCTTTTGGAAGGTTAGAATGAGAACATACCTAATGGCCTTAGGTGCTGATGTTTGGGATATAGTAGAGACTGGATACATAAAGATTGTTTTTCTAGCTTCCAAGGATGATAAGTTAGAATTTATCTTTAATGCTAAGGGAATGAATGCTATCTTGAATGAACTTGCAGAAGCCGAGTTTGTAAAGGTGATGCATCTTCAAACTACCAGAAAAATGTGGGATAAACTTATTAGCAGCTATGAAGGAAATGAGAAAGTAAAAGATGCCAAACTTCAAACATTTAGGTTGAAGTTTGAAATAAAGATGAATGAAGATGAAACAGTTAGCAAGTATTTTTTAAGATTCGAAGAACTTGTGAATGCCATGAAGGGTATTGGTGAGAAGTTTGAAGAATCAATTATAGTTCAGAAGATTTTAAGATCTTTGCTTGATAAATTTAATCCAAAAGTCTCTGTAATAGAATAAGTAAATGATCATAAAACTCTTTCCATTGATCAACTCCTAGGAACTTTAACTGCATATGAAATGAGAATAAACAAAGATAAATCCATTACTAGAGAAGCATCTTTTAAAGAAGACAAGAATACTGATTCATATTTAGATGATATTGAGGCAAAATTTGTGAGAAGGTTAAAGAAATGATCAAGAAAATATCAAGGCAAGCTTCCTTTCAAATGTTTTAACTATGGTAAGATAGGTCATTTTGCATCTAAGTGTCCCCATCAGAAAAAGGACCAGAACTCTGATGATGAAAAGAAGTACAAATTCAATAAATATAGTAAAAAGAAAATTTTGTGTGCAAATAATGACAATTCTTCAAAAGACATAGATAGTGATTCATCACGTGAAGAAAAAGTGAATGATTTTATGCTTATGGCTATGGAAGATCTTGATGATGAACACACAGGAGGTGAAATGGATGATGAAGAAGCTGTGGTGGATATGGAAGGTGAATTAATTAGTGCCTTGGAAGAAATTGACAGACTCAGATGTAAGAAGAGAAAACAAAAACAATTGTTGAAGCAGTTTTAAATGAATGGTGAAAAACCTGATGAAAACTTTTTTCTACTAAAAGTGGAGTTAGAAGAGGCAAATAAAATAGAAGACATAATGAAACAACAATTGTCAGAGAAGAAAGCGAGGTGTGAAGCCTTAGAAGAAGAGATAGTAAAAACGAGAAAAGAAATAGAGAATTTTAAAGGATTGTATCACCAAAATCTGCCAAGTATTAAAGCCTCAGAAGGATTAACCTCCATTCTAAATTAGCAAAGAAACCCAAAGTTGAAAGATGGCTTGGGGTATGAAGAAGGATCAAGTAGTGATCATCCAAGTAATACAAAACCTATCAAGTTTGTCAAATCCTCAAACATTGACAACAATCACTCTGCAAAAACAAAGAAAGAAAATCAACCACCAAGAAGAAATGAAAGAAAAAGTACTATAACTGAATCTGTAGATTAGAGAGATTATCAGCATGAAAGAAATTGACCTCCTCAAAGAAGACAAACTTTTTCAAGGTACAAAGGTTTTTTCTATGGTTTATTGTTTTTTATTCTCTAATTTTGGTCACAAAGCTATAAACTGTTCTTTAAGATTTAGATATGAACAATCATGATATTCAACGAATAACCATCTTCCACAAAAAAGATCGAGACAACCAAGCAACAAACAGCCTCAGACTATAAATCATGCGATGGCTAGGAAAAGGATGTAGGTTAAGAATAACAATAGTTATGAGCATAACAATTGCTATGATCTTCTATTTAGTGAACTAGAATGTTACATTTGTCATAACTATGGACATAAAGTTCTGGATTGTCGCTTAAGGAATTACAAGCCAGATTTGATCCCCACTGCTGAAAATGTCAAGGTTTGGAAGAAGAAAGAAGATGACAAGTGTGGACTAGTGTTATCAGCCCAAAGACAAAAGAATCCCTAGTATATTGATAGTGGATGTTCCAAACATATGACTGGAGACAAAAGTAAGTTTCTAACTCTAAGTGAAAGCAAATCAGGGAATGTAACTTTTGGAAATGATGCACCAGGAAGAATAAAAGGTAAAGGAATGGTAAGTTTGAGTAATGGCAAAGGGAAAGCTCAATATGTGTTGTTTGTAGAAGGTATGAAACATAATATGCTTAGTGTCAGTCAAGTCTGTGACCGAGGATGTGAAGTCGTTTTAACCTCTAAAGACTGTAGAATAAAATCTATGAATTCAGGATAGCTAGTGGCAAAAGGGATAAGAACAAAAAACAATGTCTATGTGTTAAAAGAAGAAAAAGAAGAATGCCACTTACGAAAGTATGATGAAAGTTGGATGTGGCATAGGAGACTTGGACACCTAAATTTTGATCATATAATCAAGCTCAGAAACAATGGGGCAATAAAAGATATTCTGAATATATCAAAGACATACGACTCTATTTGTAAACCTGCCAGACAGGAAAGCTTACTCACACTCAGTTCAAATCTAAAAACTTTCCTTCAAGAGAAAAACCTCTCTAGTTAGTACATATGGATTTATGTGGACCATCAAGGAAATAAGGTACAGGAAAATAAAATTATTTTATGTTGATTATTGATGATTATTCTAGACTAACATGGGTTGCCTTTTTGAAGGAAAAATATGAAGCATTTGAAAAATTCAAAGTGTTTAAGGCTCTGACTGAGAATCAAACAGGAAAAAGATTAAAGGTAGTAATGTCTGATAGAGGAGGAGAGTTTAGTTCATGGAAATTCAAAGAGTTCTATGATAAACATGTGATCAAAAGAGAGTACACAATTCCGAGGACTCCATAGCAAAATGGAGTTGTTGAGAGGCAGATTAGATTAGTACAACAAATGGCAAGATCAATGATGAATGAAAGGACCATAGCTCAAACATATTGGGTAGAAGCAGATCATACAACCGTTCATATCCTTAACAAAGCTCATCTCAGGCCACATAGTGACAAGACTCCTTATGAACTATGGTTTGTAAGACCTGCTTCAATCAAGCATTTTAAAGTCTTTGGGAGTAAATGTTATATCAAGAACAATGCTGAAAATATTGGCAAATATGATGATAGGGATGATGAAGGTATCTTCTTGGGTTATGCTACAAATAGTAAAGGGTATAGATGTTACAATAAGAGACTGCATAAACTGGTTGATTGTATAGACATAAAAGTTGATGAAGAAATCTCGGTCAGAAATGTAAGCAGTGTTGAACCAAGCACATAAGATATAGTTGAAGATGAAGATGAACAGGTCCAAGGATCAGAAAGGAAAGAATCTGAATCAGATGAAGATACAAATACTCAGGCTGACACAAATCAACAGAAAGAAGCAAAATCACCTCTCTAAATTGTTAGAAAGAATCATCCTGAAAAATCAGATAATTGGAGATATACATAAAGGAGTTCAGATAAGAAGGAAATTGATTAAAGACTTAGAACAATCTCATGTTGCTTTTTTATCTATGACTGAACCTAAAAATTTTGATGAAGCCAGTTAGCATGATGATTGGATTAGAGCAATGAATGAAGATCTTGATCAGATTGAGAAGAACAATACTTGGGAGCTTGTCCCTAGACCTGAAGATAAGAATGTAATAGGTTCCAAATGGG
>JASDQU010102037.1:383416-397809 GCA_032191745.1 Picea mariana
TGTAAAAGGTATGCACAAGTTGAAGGTCAGGAATTTGATGAAACTTTTGCACCA
This sequence comes from Picea mariana, assembly GCA_032191745.1. Lineage (NCBI taxonomy): Eukaryota > Viridiplantae > Streptophyta > Pinopsida > Pinales > Pinaceae > Picea > Picea mariana. The sequence goes on from JASDQU010102037.1 coordinate 383,471, forward strand.
GTGGCAAGATTGGAGGCCATCAAAATATTCCTTTCATATTCATGCCATAAGAACTTTAAAGTGTATCCGATGGATGTTAAGTCAAATTTTCTTAATGGAGATCTGGAGGAAGAAGTATATATGGAGAAACCTGAAGGATTCTCATTGATAGATAATCCTAATTATGTTTGCAAGTTGAAGAAGGCCTTATATGGACCGAAATAAGAACCATGAGCTTGGTATTATAGACTGGACAAATTTTTACAAGACAAAGGGTTCAAGAAAGGTACTGTTGACAACAATCTCTACATTAAGTCTGAAGGTGATAATTTACTAGTTGTTTTGGTTTATGTAGATGATATTATTTTTGGTTGTACTAATGAATCATCTATCTAGTGGTTTGATAACTCTATGAAAATAGAGTTTGAGATGCCCTTGATAGGAGAACTATCATATTTTCTTGGCTTACAAGTAAAACAGAGTTCTGCAGAAATTTTTATATTTCAAGAAAAATATTTGAAAGTGATGTTGAAGAAATTTCAGATGGAGGATTCCTCTCCTGTTAGTACACCTATGGGGGTTGGTTGAAATCTCTGTAAAGATGATATGTCACCCGATGTTGATCAAAAGACATACCGATCAATAATAGGCAGTCTTCTATACATCACAACATCTCTTCCTGATATAATGCAAGTTGTTGGAATGGTAGGTCGATATCAGTCAGCTCCTAAACAAAGTCACTTGGTAGATGTCACAAGGATATTCAAATACTTGAAGGGAACAATGACTTATGGTCTGTGGTATCCCAGAAATCAAAATTTTTAGTTAACTTCTTATTCAGATGCAGATTGGGCAAACTGTGTTGATGAGAGAAAAAGAACCAGTGGAGGTGCATTCTTCCTTGGTGACTCATTAGTAGCATGGCTTAGGAAAAATAAAGGATCTATTTCTTTATCAAATATAGAAGCAGAGTACATTATTGTTGCTACTTGTTTCACTCAGATTTTATGGATGATACAAACTCTTGCAGATTTGAACGTAACTTACTCTGATCCCATTCCACTTCACTATGATAACACCAGTGCCATCAGTCTCTCTAAGAATCCCATTCTTCATTCAAAATCTAAGCACATGCCAATAAAATACCATTTTCTCAGAGAACAAGTTACAAACATAATTGTTCAGGTGAATTATATTCCTTCCATAGAACAAATAGCTGATATCTTTACTAAGCCATTATCAGTGACCCCTTTTGGATATCTTCGTCAAAAGTTGGGGGTTATAAATTCTTTCATCTAATCTGTTCACCTAGTCAGGGGGAGTACTTATTGAATATTTGTTGTATTTCTAAGATGCTCATAGTTGACAGGGGGAGTATGTACTGCAACAGCTCAGGGGGAGTGTGTCTCTTCTTTGACATTAATGTCGAAGGGGGAGAAAGTGTGGTAATTTCAAAGATGATACAGTGGTATAAGTGGATGTTCTTCAAGGGGTTTCCATCAATGCCAAAGGGGGAGATTGTTGGCATGTTTTCAGACATAGACAGAGTATGCATGTTTTTCGTTGATGGCAAAGATCACGACTAGAAGCACAACGATGATCGCATGGCAAGATCAGACGCTAAACTCCATTTCGGGTATCAGAAGCTAAAGCATGTTTTCAGACAGAGGCAGAGTATGCGTGGTTTTCATTGATGGAAAAGATCACGACCAGTAGCACAATGATGATCACATGGCAAGATCAGATGCTAAACTCCATTTCAAATATCAGAAGCTAAAGCATGTTTTCAGACAAAGGCAGAGTATGCGTGTTTTTCATTGATGGAAAAGATCACGACCAACAGCACAATGATGATCGCATGGCAAGATCAGAAGCTGAACTCCATTTCGGAGTTTTGGATACTAAGAGTTGGAAGTGTCGAAACACTTCATCATAGAAATGTCGAAATGTCGAAATGTGAAACCCCGAAATACCAGACCGTAGATCTAAATCTATTTCAGAGTTCTGGATACTGGGAGTTGGAAGTGTTGAAACTCTTCATCACAGAAGTGCTGAAATGCCAAAATGCAAAACCCCGAAATACTGGACTGTTGATCTGACTCCATTTCAGAGTTTAAGATACCGAGAGTTGGAAGTGTCGAAACACTTCATCACAAAAATGCTGAAATGCTGAAATTCTGGACCATTGATCTGACTCCATTTCGGAGTTTCGGATATCGGGAGTTGGAAGTGTCGAAACACTTCATCACAGAAATGCTGAAATGCCGAAATGCGAAATGCCAAAATATCGCACCGTTGATCTAAATCCATTTCAGAGTTCTAGATACTGGGAGTTGGAGTGTCGAAACACTTCAACATAGGAATGTTGAAATGTCGAAATGCAAAATGGTGAAATAAACGCAACACCTTGCGGATTTAATCTAATGGTGCCAGTTATTTGAGCATCTGATTCAAGAGATATTGTTGATCTTTATGATTAATTGTTCAGTTACGATTCAGTTAGTAGAATAGAATCATGGTTCTTGGATGGTTGGCGATTCATTTGCTGAGGCGTTTTTTCCCAAGAAGATTTGAGGTGTAACCTAAGAGGTAGTGGATAAAATATATACACTGTGCCTGTGCCTGTGTGGCTGTGTGGAGTGAAAAATGAATTGAACTGTAGAAAGGTAAAATTACAGTATGCACAGTGGAAAGAAAACATAGAGATGAGGAACATAAGCTGAATATAATAGAATAGTGGAAGAGAACAGAAATTGCACATATCAAAGATGCATATCTGTGAGAAGAAGATAAATCCAAGGTGTGCATGTTGAGACAAAGGATAAGATCAGAAATATGAAGAGGATGAAAGAAGGGAGACACTGATGTAGGCAGAGCAGAGCGACATAGCTAAACAGTGATAAGCCTGGTAAGAAAATGTAAACTATTAAATCATTGTAATAAATTCACAGAAAGAAAAGTTTTATATTTCAGGGTGGTTGGGAGGTGCTAGGGAGGACTGTTGTCCTCAAAGGTTCAAGTGGGTGCTTGAACATAGGGAGTTGTAGCTTCCATCTGGTTACATCCAGAGAAACTAGGGTGGTAGGGTGGTGCAAGGGAGAACAAGTGTTCTTTGTTATACAGGTTGGAGCCTGTGTAACTGGAAGTTGGTGCTTCCATCTAGTTGGTGTTGGAACACTCAGGGAGTTGGTGCTTCCTTCTAGTGGGTTCTAGAAAAACTAGAGAGTTGGTGCTCTCAAACAAGTTGGTACTTGTATAAGTTGAAGTAGGTGCTTCCATCCAGTCGATGTTGGAACACTCAAGGAGTTGGTTCTTCCTTCTAGTGGGTGCTAGAGAAACTAGAGAGTTGGTGCTCTCAAACAAGTTGGAGCTTGTAAAACAGAGGTAGTAGCCTCACATTGAGTTGGTACTCAATTATAGATTATGTATAGAACTTAAAAGACTGCCTATCATTTCGAGGAAGAAGAGGTTTTCTCCCTTTATGGGTTTCCTCGTGAAAATCTGTCTCTGTGTATATCTTATGTGTGACTGATGCTCATTATTTATGTTGTCCATATGTTGTATAATATTGATGATCACTTGAAGAAAGATTAAGAATGTTTCAATAGACTTAAAATTGTTTAAGCACAATAACAACTGATTCACCCCCCCCTCTCAGTGGTCTTAGTAATTTAAACATATTGTAAAGAACAATTTTTGGGACATTGTGCCAAGCCAAAAGACAAATCAGTGGTTTCTTCCAAATGGATCTATAAGATCAAACATGCAGCTGATGGAAGTGTGGAAAAGTTCAAAGCAATATTTGTAGCCAAAGGCTTCACTCAAAAAGAAGGAATTGACTACAAAGAGACTTTTGCTCCTATAGCCATGTATACCTCCATTCGAGCTATTATTTCTTTAGCTTCTATACTTGGTTGGAAACTACATCAGATGGATGTAAAAACAACATTCTTGAATGGAAAGATTGAACAGGAGGTATTTGTGGAATAACCATATGGTTTTATACTACATAACAAAGGCACTCATGTATGCAAGCTAAGTAATGCCTTATATGGTCTTAAGAAGGCTCCCAGAGTTTGGTATGATAGGATTGATAGCTTTCTTAAAAGCCCAAGATTTCAAAAAAGTGATGCTGATGCAAATTTATACTTCAAGGTAAGAGGTAGCCAACCTATTATACTAATCATGTATGTTGATGATCTCTTTCTAACAGGAAATGAAGGGCTAATAGCCTGGTGTAAGAGGGAGCTAACCTTAGAATTTGAGATGAAATACTTAGTCTTGATGCATTACTTCCTAGGATTGGAAGTGTGGCAAAGACAGGGCGAGGTATTTCTGGCACAAGAAAAATACACAGTGGATGTACTAAAGAGGTTTGGTATGATGGATTGCAAATCCATGTCTACTCCGATGGTTACCAACTTGAAGAAGCTACATGATTCTGATATAGGTTCATATTTGGTGGATCCCACCATGTATAGGTAGCTGATTGGATAATTGATGTACATGATCTACACTAGGCCATATATATGCTATGCAGTGATTGCAATGAGTCAGTTCATGACTGAACCGAGACAAAGACTCTGGGTGGCAGAAAACCACATCTTGAGATATCTCAGAGGGACCATTACTTATGGTCTGAGATATACATCCAGTGGTGGCTTATTTATGCATGGGTATGCAGATGTTGATTGGGAAGGAGCCTAATGGATTGGAAGAGTACTTTCAGATACTGATTCAGTTTAAGATCCGCTATGATCTCTTGTTCAAGATGAAAGCAGGGATCCATTGCACAGAGTACAATAGAGGCTGAGTACATTACAACAAGTGATGCTAGCAAGGAATTAGTATGACTCAGAAAATTGGTTTCTGGGTTGTTTGGCGACAAGCTCGAGACGACGGTGGTTCACTGTGATAATCAAAGTTGCATAAAATTGACAGAGAACCCGGTATTTCACGACAAGTCAAAACATATTGGCATGAGGTACCACTACATATTGACATGAGGTACCACTACATATTGACATGAGGTCAAAACATATTGACATACAACCCCTGTGAGCCTAATCAAACCTTGTGAGCTATGAGAAAAAGTCAAGGTATCTAGCAAAAGTTAGGTTGAATGTAAAATTCCTATGAGCTAGAAACAAACAATATTCCTAATATTGCAAATGATGTAATTGTATTGATCTAGTGAGTTGGCACGTGTAAACATTATCCACCATGAAGAGAATTTCGAATTACCTTGTCAAGAGTTGTAACTAAAGTCTTGAGTCTAGTTCTATGTTAGAACTAAAGTATAATGTTGAGTTGTAACTAAAGTCTGGAGTCTAGTTCTATGTTAGAACTAAAGTGTAATGTTGAGTTGCAACTAAAGTCTTGAGTCTAGTTCTATTTTAGTAATGTTGAGTTGCAACTAAAGTCTTGAATCTAGAACTAAAGTGTAATGTTGAGTTGCAACTAAATTCTTGAGTCTAGTTCTATCTTAGAACTAAAGTGTAATGTTGAATTGCAAATAAAGTCTTAATTATAGTTCTAAGTTCAAACTAAAGCATGTTAGTCTCAAGTCTAGTTCTAAGTTCGAACTAAAGTGTAATGCTAAGTTGTAACCAATATCAAGTCTAGTTCTAAGTTCGAACTAAAGTATGAAGCTGAGTTATGACTAACGCATGCAATCAGGTTACTATTTCAAGCTTCTCCTCTTCCCCTCTTCAACCTATATAAGAAGAGGTCGAACCCTCTCCTCAACACGGAGTTCTACAACACAATTTTGAAACATATTTTTCATATGCAGGTTGAGGGTGAAGTAATAGAGGAGCACATCAGTGATAAAAAGTCGGCATATGAAAGGTGTATTTCAGCAAGGTCTTGTAAGTATTTGTCAGGGTAGAGTCATCTTGGCAAGATCTTTGAGAGAAGTACATTCATGGTGGATATTTGTAAGAGATATTACATTATTAATGAAATAAAGGAATATTGTTTCCTGGGGTTTTTCTCCCTATACACGGTTTCCCTAGGGTATATTTGTTGTTGATATGCATGTTTACTTATCTACATAATTATTGCTATTTGATTATGATTTGAAATTGTTGAAGTGTATTAAGCTGGAATCAAATTATTGAGTAAAATAAAAGAATTAATCCGCATAAGAAATCAAGCTCATAATTTAACACTTTTCTCTATTCGAGAAGTTATGGACAGAAAAATACCCTTCTAGCAGATTCAACCACTTGTGTACAACATCCCTGTCTATATGACCTTCAAATATAGGAATATTGAAGTTTATTTGTACCTTGAAGGGGGTGGTGCCTCCGCTTGAAGAAGATACGTCACCTGTTGGTAGCCGCTGAAGGATTTGCATGAAACTATCCATCATCTCGTTCCTCTGTTGCGTGAGGGCTTCCTCAATCAATAGTTTGAAAGGATATCCTATCCTATCATATTTATTTTCTCTACCATGAGAGGTCACTTTGGCATGAGAGAGACTTTTTCCTCAAGAGAAACAAGATCAAGACCCAACTCTTTGTACTCTGACCTCGTTGGGGATATGCATTAAGATGACAAGGAGCAGACCGCTCTGATACCACTGATCCAGATTTTATGAGAAGAATGAATTGAATATAGATTATTAATAGATTCTTAACACAAAATAACAAAGATACAGTAAAACTGGTTTTCTATTCAATAATGAAATAAGCTGAAACTGTAAAATGCAGCGGAAACAAGCTTGTTGGAATGGTGGTGGCTTATCTTTGAGAAGAGATGTGACGGATGCGCTCATTTGAAAGAAGATGATTACAATGAGGCTATGAAGGCCTTTTAAAATAAATAGGAATGAAAAAATCCCTATACATCCAAAAACCTAACCCTAAGAGATGAAGCGCCAAAAGTCATGTGGGCCCCGTTTGGGTAAGTTAGTACATTAACTTCCCAGGGTCGTAACTTTTGCATATGATCTTCGTTTTAGGCGTATGATAGCCCGTTGGAAAGGTATCATTGAGGAGATTCATTTTGGGGCCTCAATAATTCCATAGGTCATCATTGAGAAGTTTTATCCATAAAAACCTTCATTTAGGCCCTCAAAATGGCCCTGGAAATGAAAAATGCTAAAAATAGTAAATTGCCAAAATTGCTAGAAAACTGTTTTGAGCCAATTGGAAAAGGTTGGTGGCCACTGATATCCATATGGATCAATTAATTTCCCTATACAGTTGAAAACTTGGGGTTTAAGATTCTTTCCTTGTAATGTTTCTAACCATTGACATCCGAGACAACCTAGAAATGTGATTCAGGCCCAATTCAAAGTCGAGGGAGTTGTTCTATGTGACATCAGTTATGGGACAGAAAAAAAATTTAAGTATGTTGTGACTACTATTATCCCTGTATTCGATCATCTGTTTGGTTGAAAATCCTACCTAAATATTTCTATGTTGAACTTCTTTGTTTTATTACAGTAAATTGGAATGACCGTCCAAGTCAGCTGCAAAATTTTCTTCTATTGAAGTACATGACTTCTTCCGACAACATATGTTTGGAAAGTGTATCAAATGTTGCATATCGCATTAGAATATATCTTCTGTCGTAGGGATGGAAGACATGGAGGCCCACAGAAAGGTCTGGAATGTTTGGAGGTGATGTCAAATATGTGGAGTCTGTAACTACACCTAGAGGACAACGAACAAACTTTGACAAAGAACAAGTCTTTCTGTCAAGTCTGTTACCACACCCAAAAGTATCTCAACAAAATTTTAAATATAAAATTTTTTAGTTATAATATGTCATTTTATCGACTCATACAGTTTATGTTACCCACTTCTCGGTACATTCACAAATGGAGCAATATTTCGTGTCATTTTCGAACATCACAGACCATTTTGCAAGCCACAGTAAGTGAGATACCCCTGATGAAGACAAATTTGTGTGTACTCTGCAGCATTTGATACACTTGACAAATCTATGTTGTTGGAAGAAACTATATACTTCAACGAAGGATTATTTTTCATGTGACCTGAAAATCCATTCCATCTACCAGTAAGAAAACAAAGAAGATCAACAAAGAAATCTCTAGGCAGGATTTTCAACCAACCAAAGCATCGAATACAGGGAGAACACCAACCAGAAGATACTTGTTATTTTTTCCCCACTATTTGAGTTTTTGTTGGATAACAGAGTTTTTTTTTGTCTCACAAATAATGTCACATAAAACAAGTCTCTCTTATTTCATTTGGGCCTTAATGGCATCTCTAAGTTGTCTTACATGTCCATGACTAGGAACATTAGAATAAACACACCCTAAAGCCCAACTCTTTGATGATAGAGAGAAATGGAAATAAGTATTTAAAATCAATGTTGGAGGATGACAGTATGATCTTCCGTAGATTTTGGGTTAATTCATTTTAATGACATATGTTCTTGATATTTTCTCTTATTAATGCCAATCTTTTCGAATATGCACATTGAATAATGACTAATAACACATATTAACATTCCCATATCTAAGCAGATTCTCAAATCTGACATCTAACATGTACACAGTATTAAAGAGGGACATGACATCAAGGCCTCTGTGGGTGACACGTTCATGGATGGCAGAAAGGTAGTACAGTACTGCATGGTTACTATGATGAAGCCTTTAAAAAACTAAAAGAGCCAATATTTTATTTGTTTTGCAAATTCAAAATGCAGGAAAAAGAAATTACCAGATCCCATAATCTTCGTCGGTCTATTCATTTTAATGGGAGATGTCCTCGAGATTTCTGTTTATTAAATCCAATCTTTTCGAACCTGTCTGGTCGGTTTTCACTTTTGAAAGAATAATTAATGTCTATTGGGAAGGGCGGAAGGTAGCGAGGATGGAGGGGAGTGACAAATTCTTTTAAACTTTTCTAAACCTGGGAAGGCGTCAACCCGCGAAACTTTGAAAACTTGACTAAGTATCGAAAGTCAGGTCGGAAAGACAAACTCATCGTATGTAGAGGCACGGTTGCGAGTTCGAGGAGTGTGGGTTCGAATTGTAGAGAACAAAAGTTCTGGTTGAAATATGTATACACCGAACATGAGCTACCATAGTTCAATAACACCTATCCGCGAAGTCGTGTTCATAAAATTGACTAAGTATGCAACTGAACGATGGTCAGTCGGAATCCTGATGTGAAGATATAGATGGAGATAATGATTTGTCAGTTCACCACACTGAGAACCCGTGAGCACAAAAACGTGAGAAAGTATAGAACTAGAAATGCATAATAGAGTGGAAGAACAAGAGGAAAAAAAAATGGAGAGAACAACTATATCATTCAAATAGCAACATTTATTCTCATAACTATGAAACCATAGCAAGACATAAACCATGTAAAAAAGAATTTCCAGCTATGAAATATAGTTGGAGGTTGACAAACTCAGGTTGAAGCCCTAAGAGATGCAATTTACATCGATTGCAACATTTTGCATGTTATTTTATCTTAATAGTATTTTATGGAGAGTCAACTGCAAAAAAATGTAACAATAGATCCAAATGAAGATGCAACACCCCAACATTGCAAACCTTAGGAAAACAAGAGAAAGCAACAAATAACAACCTAGTTAAGAAGCACCAAAAGGTCCAACTGCAGCCGTAGGACCCGAACCCTACAAAGTCTAATCAAACAACAATAAACATCATCCAATGAACAAAGAAGAAAGCACAAGCTAGTCGACCAGCAATGTCGTAGTTCCAATGGTGGTTGCAGAACCCCAAACATGCAAACTACAACAAGACAAACAGGCAAACAAGAACAAAAACAATAGGTAAATAAGAAATTAGTGGAGATGCAAGAAGCAAGCATGAACCAAAGACTATCAATGTCATTGAAGCACAATATTGCCCAAATTGAATGGAGAGAACATTGCATATAAAATAAAAAAACGGAAGAAAATGTATTGTAACAAGTCTGCTAAGTAAACATTCAACACTGCAAAGCTTGTTAGGTAAAAATTTAAGTCTGTCAGAAATGCTCTGTAAACATTTAAGAAAGAATGCAATGTGGCAAGTCTCTGGCGTACCAATTTTTTTTAATTATAATTTATGTAAAATAGTTCGAACAATAGAGAATGTATTCGAAGGACAAACTTTGGATATGCTAGCATATCAAACATTGGGATAAATTTAGCTAGCATAAAATGCTTAGAAAAACATTCGAACTAGTGCTAGCATTAATCCACCTTTAAGCAATACATAGGAAAAATATATTATTAAAAAAGACTGTATATGATAAAAAAGTTTGGATATGTTAACATATAAAACATTGGGAATAGCAAAGCCGACAATGAGACCTCCAATCTGTTATCCAATCAGATCATTACATATATGATACCTTTTATTATATAAAAATCAATGTTTTTCGTTCCCTAGCTCCAACAATAGAGATTATGCAAATATTTGTGGTCAAAGGACAAACTAATATGAAGTCAACGAATTATCGATCGGATCTATGCCTACGACAGGGACTAATAAAGCATTGGGTTTACAACATACTTTGGTAGCAACCATTATGGATTGATCAAACTATAAGGTATGCATGTGTTATGCACTTTACTTTTCAATTTTTATTCCATGGTTATAACCACTTTGATAGTGTTGATATTTTAAGTCTTAAAGGGGTATTTTTGAGTAGTTGTAATAAAGAGATGCATCTCCAACACCCTTTAGATTCTTCCTTCCACCCTCTATATATAGTTGAGGTGTTTCTTTGTTCACTGATCCAATTATAATAGTTTATGTAAACATAAATAATAACTCTTAAGATGGATACCCATGAGGTGTACACCAATGTTCAAACCTCATGCGGAGGGGTTGAGGGTTGGAGCCATTTGTGGGGGAATAAAAATATCGTTCTTTCATCAAACGTTAGGATGGTGTAGACCTAACTTGAAAAAAATTAAAAAAATAAATCTTAAGATGGATGTATGATGGTTTATATTAATTGTTGTTAAGATATATTTTTTTACATATTACCACACATACAAAGACACATTCCACACACAACAACATGTATTCTCTCACCTAGGTTATATAGCCTCTCTCTTCTCTTAGTGCAATAAGTCTTTTATCCATTATATATATAGATTTTGTGCATGCCATGATATTTATTCATATTATTAATACAGGAAAAAAAATGAATATGCATACCGAGATACAGTTTATGTGGTTAATAGATGCAGATTAGTAAAAACTAATGTCCTCCTATTTTCATTTCATATAAATGTATGCAATATATGAAAAATCTGAGTATATACCTAAGCTTTATGGTCTAGTGGCCTCGTAGCTGAGGGGAAAGAAGACCAGAAACATTTATATGATTGTAGTTGAGTATATGTCAGCTAATAATCAAGTGAATACTCTATAATTGTAGCTGGTGAATTGAACAATCAAAATTGGTCTTAGCACAATGAAATGTTAATACACTACTGTTGTAATAGTTGAAAAAAAATATTATACGGTATGGAATACATGGGTAGTCCACAACTTTCCATGCGAGATAATTCCTAAAGTAAGGCTTAGCATTCTCCTTGATGAAAGGAAATGAGGTAGGTCCTCTCCAAATTCCCTCTTCCTATCGATGTATTGTGTTAACAGTCATGGCTATTCCGGTCTTGTTGAAGGTAGATATCCTTCACATACTTGTAACTGTGGTCATTCACTAGGAACTCATGCACTAGGGCATCTGCTATGGAAAGAGATCTTAACCTAGGGCATCTATAGTAATACAAATCATATAGATAACAATTTCCACTACAATGGCAATGGAATGGAAATTATATATGAATGATGAATTAATCATGAACATAACACCTAAATATATACTTATTCTATATGACTAATCAATAAATCTTGTTACAAATACCTGAGCATATACTTATTCTATATGTAGCAAAGTTATACCCATTCTTGAAATGTCATTCTAATTTATTCAACATGTGGTCATGTCATTTTAATTTTTTCAACATGTGGTTGTATATAAGGAGTTAGGAATTTATTATTGATAAGTCATTCATTTCACTTTTGTAATGACCATTCGCAATAGCTATCACATGCATCATAAAATTACCCCTTCAAGAAGGTTATTGTAGTAAGTTATCAATAACTATGACTATGACGTGGATCATAATACTACCCCTTTGAGAAGGTTATTGTAGGAATTTATTATTAATATCAACTCATTATTTCAATGTATAATCTGACCTTTATGCATATGTTATCACATAGAGTATAATAATATCCACTTACCCTTTCAAGTATGTCTAATAAAGATTATTAACAAGAATGAATATATGTTGATTTAATGGAGATTTTACTTTAACCCTGTGTATGTTGCAATGTAGATATAGAACATACATAATAGTGCCTTGTAGCAACTTATTTTTTTAGCTAATATGAGATTTGAATTTAACTCTGTGTATAAGGTACTTTTATATATAGAATATATAATAGTACCTTGTAACAATCTATTTTAGCTTATACTCCAATCACCAAAGGGTTTTTGTCCCTTTCTATTGGAGATTTCCCACAAAACAAAATGATCGTCACATTGATAGGATCAACCCTTCTCCAAAGGAGTGCTTGACTTGTTCTGACTAACGTCAAAAGAACATGATGTTTCATGTTTCTTGTAGTGAAAAAGATGAATAATTCCATAATGCATATATGGTTCAAGATGCACTCAAGTCCATATGCCAATGGTGATATTCAATTGGTCCCTCTTTGTCCTTCTTGTTCATGGTTTTCATTGTTCTTTGGGTACCTAGGCTTAGCCTTCAAATTTACAGAAATTCACTTCATTGTCAGGCTATATGTCAGTGTTATTCTTGCCATTGGGCCTTCTCTATTCTCAAGTCCTTTCTCATTTTGTTGAGTATAATTAGTTTTTGGTTGATATGAATTATAGAGTGTTGATGACTTGGACATCAAAAAAGGAGTTGTAGATGTTTTTTCAATGAAGATGTTTAATATTGTGCTTGAAAATAGAGAATGCATGTTTAGAAAAGGAAAAAAATATATTAAAGAAAAAGTGGGAGTATGTGGAAAACACTAAGTAGCATAATTTTTATATAATGTGACTTCATTTGTAGTGAAAAAATGCCAAAAATAGCATATGTCCTGTTGGAAGATTGGTTGTTCTCATTGATGTCAACCCTAGTCATGGGTTTTGGACCGCAAGATTGATAAAGGTATTTGGACATGAAGGACAATGCACATGCATATACAACACCCATGAATGGATAGTATACATCATGTTGTTTCTAGTGATACGTGACACGTCACGTGGATCCTCATGGTTGAGGAGAAATGAATTTTTGAAGAAGACAAAGTGAATTGAAGAAGGAAGTACATGTAGGCCCTGAAGATAATTAAAGAAAAGAATTACAAAATAAGAAAGTGTCAGGTCGGCCCTAATGTTAAAAGGAAGTGACATAAATGGTATAAATAAACATCATTATACATTCATTTGATACAAGTCGAATTTCAAAGGTAATAAGAAGAAAATAAGGCCGGATTTCAAGGGAGGATGAAGTCTTTTGGTGATGTGTTCTAAGGTATGTTATTTCCAGGTCATCTTACCATTTTTTCTATAAATTTTTTTATAGAACGATTCAGATGGTGAAATCACTACAGTATTGAGAAGACATATCAAGTTACCTCTGGTAAAAATTGCAGCTCTTGATTCACTATAATTATGGAGATACACTTTGTGGAAGATAGGGTTTGTGACCAGTCCTGAAGCTAGTCAATAAACATGTGTTCCGGGTAAAACAGTCATAAATTGTTCGTCGAGAATCCAAATGACGTGGGAAAAATTTCATTGGAAATAGTATGGACTTTAGTTTCTTGTGTGCGAGTTTCAGAATTGGATGTTAAATATTGAGCGTGGGGCATTATGTACAAGTTCGGTCTCCTGAATAGACCAGAATTGAATAAAGTCTACCATTATTTCTATAACTTCTTTTGGGCGAGGATTCAAGGAGTGAAACTTGGAGGAGTTTCAGAGAATACATTGAGTAATATTATATATAGGATTAGAGTACTCCAAGAATTGAAGAATTGCAGAAATTGAAGAAGTCTCAGGAAGCATTATCAGGTTCTATGTGATGGTTGGTTGATGGTGACGATTTAATGTGAAGTTTTATTATCTCTCGTATATTCTTGGGTGGAAGGAAGGGGAAAGGATATAAAATTAAAATCTCTCTTGATATTGGAGGATTGTATCTTCCTCTTGTATATTTATCCCTCGCTTTACATTTGGAAGTTGTAGCTACCTTTGGAAGTCATTACTTTCCTTGAACAATAACTATTGATTATTTCTCATATATTGTGCATGGTGTAT